>CM014737.1:21853234-21955393 GCA_004329165.1 Spatholobus suberectus | reverse complement strand
TGCAGATGGTCTATTAGTGTATAGACTTTACCTAAATGATAAAACTTAAGCTGAAATTTCTATAGTAGTTTTCTAAAAATAAATTCATAAATAACTTATTAAATAAATTTTGTTTAGTTTTATGGTATAAACTATTTCACTTATTTCTTTTTACTGTTTTGCTAGATTATTAATATTACTAAAATTTGGCAGTATGACAATTTAATTATCTAATATAACAGATAAAAAAAATATTTAAATTTGGACAGTATCACAGCTTAGTAATTATATTATAATTGTTTGAAATTGAGCAGTATAACAACTTAATAATGATATTATAGTTGTCCAATTTGAGCAGCAGAACTACTTAATAAGAGTATTTTAATTATCTAAATTGAGCGAAGTAACAGCTAAGCAAATACATTTAATTTTCTAAAAGTGAGCAAAGTAACAGCTTAGCAAGTGCATTTTAATTTTCTAAAATTGAGCGGAGTAACAAAATAGTAATATAATAAATTAATAATTAAATTTAAGCAAAATAATAACTTAGCAAAAATTAAAGTTTAACATTAATAATATAACATAATATTAATAATAAAACTTAAGCCTAAAATGGGTTTAGGAGAAAACCCTTCCTATCAACAGGCAAAGTAATTGAAATTTAGAACCAACCACACTCCCCCCCATTACCTCAAAGAGTTGGTGAAGTTGTTGATGCAGAGCTCCTAAGAAGAGAATTTTTACTAGTTAACGAGTAGAATTTGGTGTAAGAAAAAAAATTATGAGGAAGGTGGCTATGGAGGCTTCGTAGAACTTGGGAGAAGAAGAGGAGGTGCTGAAAAAATTGTGCATGAAGGTTGCTATTTATATGGAATGGAAGTGCTAGGTGTCTTTTAAAATGACATAAGCCATTATGTCAAATTTCCATTTTTAATTTATTTTTAATTAAAAATTTAGGGACACTTATCCTATTAGGTGGTGAATCACCCTCCTTCTAGGTTTCATACGTGCTGCACTAAGTGTCTCAAGGCTCCTCAGTATTATTTTTTACTGTTAATTACTTAGCCGGCACTGAAAAATCGCCTAAGCTTGAATAAATTATTTTTAATATCAAAATAATTAATTTAAATATAAATATGAAAAATGTATTATTTTTCACCAAAAAAAATTTACTAAAAATAATTTTTTTTTTTTTTCGAATTATATATGTATATTTTGTATATTTTAGGCTTAGAAAATTCATATTAAATCCATTTTAATTCAATAAATGCTCAAATTTTTATGAAAATTCTAAAATTAAATATTTTACCTAGAAATGTACTAAAAAAAATTATTTTCATCATTTCTAGATGTCAAACCATTATTGAGTTGGTTATTGATAATCAGGGGTATTTTGGTCACTTGCACAGGAATTTCAGAAAATTTTCCATAAAAATTCTCAAAATTATATCTTAATACATATAACATGATTTTAAACTCAAATCGACATTTTAATGTCAATTGAATCATTTTCTCATGTCAGACCGTAATATTGAGAAATAAGGACAAAATCGTCATTTTCTAATTTTTCCAGGCTTTGACTTGAAAAAAATTATTAAAAATCACGATTAGATAGTTTTTGATATTCTGAGTTTAACCATGGCGATCATAATTTTTAGATTCCTTTCTGATTTTGCAGAATTAAATATAGAATATATAGAAAAATAATTAATTAAGTAACAGTGAGGGTGTTACAGGTGTCGTGAGTAGGCATGTAAGTTGAGAGTCGGTGTATAGCTCTCAACCTAGTGCTGGAAGAAAGAGTGAGGTAGCTGTCGATGGACCTTGAGGATAGGTGGACGGGCGAATCCTGTAACATCCCGGGCGGTGACGAGGGTGGGGAGTGATCGCTGGTGCAAAAGAGATAAGGCACGGACAAAGAGCAGCTCCTAGCAGGCTTCCAGCGGGAGCGACGCATGAATGAATCGAATACACACCGGAATGAGAGGGATCCAGAGGCTGTGCAGGTATGGGACTGTACAGTTGGGGATAGCTTAAAAGAATTAATAAATGCTACCTATACCAACAAGATGCATTTACTTTTCGGTAACCCATCACTTAAGAGCTCCATAGTTAAGCGTGCTTAACCTTGAGCAATTCTGGGATGGATGACCTCCTGGAAGTTTCCTAGGAACCGTGTGAGTGAGGACAAAACACGCTGAAAAGTCTTGTGTTGGTTTGTGGGGACAGTCACTGATCCTGAAAGTGGCCAGGCATTACAATCCCACATTGAGGTCAAGGTTATCGCGAGTCTTGTGCCATGGTAAGCCACTACCCACGTACATTTATCCTGACGAAACCATAAACGACTTCCACAAGATCAGTTCATGGGCTTCCCCAATAGTTGTGCCTTGAAAGAATCCTGTGTGATCCTTGTGGCTCAGGTGCTATATTAAGGGACGTTCCCATAATGATCGCTCGAGTTGTTGAAAAAGTCTCCATGGAGTAGTGGTCTACATGAATTGCATGAAATTATGTTGTACTATGTTGATATATGTTTATTTAAAATGTTGAAATCTTCTTGATGTAGTATTCTCTCTTTCTTGAAAATAATTGTTGTGTTAATAATTAGAACTCTGTATTTATTTTTATCATAAGCTTACCTTGCATTGTTTGCATGTGTGGTTCGTGCCTGTGATAATCTTAACATTGTGTTCGTGAGAGCAGATGCCGAGATGACCCAAAGCGTGAGATTGCTGCCGATAATTCGGAACCCACGTTCACGTGGGTCCCTATGCATTGACTTCTGTGAGACCTGTTGGGGAGACAGTGGAGCTTAGAGGATCAATTGCGAGCCTCAGAGTTGTCTACTACAGGGGACAGCTTACGCTTTCCTATGCTCCTACAAGAATTGATGTGTTTTCTATGACTTTGTATACATCACTAGAGTTTTGTTACCCATTAGGGAGAAGTGGAGAGAGCATGCTCATGCTGCTCGGCTTCGCATGAGAGCTAAGGAGTATTGCTGCTTGTTCGCTCAGGGACCTCGTCCTCTATCGTAGAGCTGCTAGAGTTGAGGAGCCACCTATTGATGCTCCACCTATTCCTCCTTCTTCCAAGATGTAGTGTTTAGGAGTACGACCAACTTAGGGTGTGTGTGATGTATTTTCCCCTTCCCCTTTTGTGATGTGCTTTTGTTGATGGGCACACAGATGTATGTGCACACACTCTCTCTTTTGAGATGCTTTGATAATGATGTTGGTTTGTAAGTGTCATAAGGCACAACCTTTTAATCTTGATGCTTTGTGATGTATGCATGGGTTATTTTAGTATGTTGGGCGATCGTTTTACGCTTTAAATGTTGGAGTTTTTCAAAAGGAATTGAACGTTGTATGTCTCGCCAAAAAAAAAAATTTTCACACTTTTTTTCATAAATAAATTAATCCACAGTTTTCGTCTAAAATTAAATCTTCAGTGTTGCATTAGTTGTCAGTTGACCATGTAGCGACAACGGGTCGTTACAAAGAACGACAAGGATGGAGAATGTGAAACCACCTATATATGTATGTAGTTAAAAATTATACATTTGATGATTAAATTGTTATAAATAAATAATAAAATAACAAATACTAATAATAAATAAATGTTTGATATATAAAAATATAAAATAGTAAAAGTAATTGAGTTAAAATCAATCATATATCAATGGTAATTACTAAAATCAACACCACTTATATATTTATATTATGAAATTAGTATAAATCTTACGTGATTTCTTAATTTGAATTAAAATGTACATTAGCATTATTAATTAATTTATATCAAAATATATATTTATGTTATTTATTTGAATGTTCAAATCATGCTAATCATATTTACCTTAATTACTATAAATATGATTTTTATGAATTAAAATAAATAAATAAATAATCTCATTATAAAAAATATTTTCATAATTATAAAAAATATTCCATAAAATTTAATAAATTAAATATCGTATTATATAAAATCAAATTTCATATAAGGTTTAATGATTTAATTGATTGATTTAATCAAAATATATATATTTATTATAATCACCTTAATTATTATAATTACAATGATTATGTATTTTTAAGAATTAAAAAATAAAATAAAATAATTTAGTGACATTTTGACAAAAAAGAATTAATATGGTATTGTCATGTGGCATCTTCCTACGTGTCAATTTTTTATAATAATATAATTAATATACACACACACTGTTTAAATTACCGATTATATATTTGTGTCATAAAATCAAAATAAATCTTGTGAGATTCTTAATTTAAACCTGCTATAAATTTATATATATATATATATATATATATATATATATATATATATATATACATATGTATGTATATATATTAATTTCATCAAATAATTCGAATCAGAGTATATAATTGTACCATTAATTAGAATGTTTAATCATGATTGCTTACCGTAATTAAATATATCATAATTAAATCAATTATTTTATTCGTTATTTTCATGACTTGATATTTGATTACCGTTATTATAAAAATATTCTATAAAATTTAATAAATTGATTATCGTATTATATAAAAATCAAAATTCATATAATATTTAATGATTTATTGATTGATTTAATCAGAATATATACTCATTGTAATCACCTTAATTACTATAATTATGTATTTTTATGAATTAAATATTAAATAAAAAATGTCAACGATTTTTCGGCAAAAAAAAAATCGATGTAGTGCTACCACATGACATCTACCTATATGGAAAAACTTTCTTTTATAATAATATATTTGATATAATTGATTTGTATTAGGATTGTTTTGTGTGTTAACTTAAATCTTCAAAATCTTTAAAGAGGAAGAGAAAACAAACATCCTTTTGATTGATGAAAAAATAAAAGAATTCAACCAAATTTTCTGGGTATTTATACATAAATGATATTTATTGTATGAATTTTAAATTAAATTAAATTTAAATTAATTACATTTGCAAAATATTTATAATAAATTTATTATAATTACATGACTAGTAATAGTAACAATAATAATGTATATATACTTTAAAATAGTCAAGATGGTTTTAAATATTTGAATTACCATTTTTTTCACTAAATATGAATGAAATGTTTGTAGTAGTGATAATAATACTCTATTTATTTCATTAGATCATACTAATGAGTGTCTAGGAGAGCATATTAAGAATCGAAAATTGAATTGTATCTAATAAAAAAAATAACATTCAATATATTAGAAACTTTAAAAACTAATTTTCATTCAATATTTCCTACTTTTGAATCCTTAACAATTTGTTTCTTCTATTTTGAAATAAATATCGTTTTTACAATTTTTTATTTTAAACTATTTTATTTTAAAATATCAAAAGGTATTTATTATTTTTTTAACCTTTATCCTTTTCTCTACACTTTCTTTTAAATATTATGTTTTTATAATCATAACAATAATTTATTATATTTTTTAAGAGATAAAATATTAAGAATTCTTAGTCCCAATTAATAAAAGAATAATTTAGTCTAACAATATTTTTAATTTTGGGAGTATTACTATTTTTTAATCCTTATATACCATTTCAAAATGATAATTATTTCATAATAGAATAAATATGTCATTTAACAGTATCATTGTTATGATCAATTTTAATTAAATATGAATAATTTTACATTATAGACTTAAAGTTTAATTTATTGAATGTTGTAAAAGTGAATTGGTAGCCTTGATCTCCTTTGAGTTAATTCAACCCATCAAGTTATAAGACATAAATTATAAGTGTGCAAGTTTAAATTTTTATAATATGTTATTTTTCTTTTTTCTTTTCTTATCTCTTATTTCCCATGCCTTTCTTATGAAGCTTACTCGAGTCTCTCCTTAAGTTAAAAGAAAAACAAAAGAAAAATGATTTGGTATTCCTCATTTGACATGGTTTAATAAAGAAAAAAAATAATACAATTCCATATAATATAAGCTATTCACTTCTTGTCTTGAGACCAAGTGAGTTTTGACCAGGTTAATTTTCTGTGAATCACTATCCATCTTGCTACAATGCATTTGATTTGACTCTAAGGTGTCTGGAGTCTGGGAATGTCATTTATTAGAGTAAATATATTAAAAATAATAAAAAAATGAAAGCTTATTTAAGAAGAAAAAGACAAATTAAATAAAAATAATGAAAAGATAAAATATTTAAAGAAAAGTAAAGAAAGAAATAACTCTAGTAAAAAAAATATAAATAAAAATTATAAAGGAGAAATAAAATAAAGACTTAACCTTCTTTTGATAATATAGTAGAATTCCTCATATTTTCTTTAAAACCCATCTTTTTAATTTTTTATATTATTTCAATGGTTAAAAGTGAAGAAAATGTAAAATTAATATTAGCAAACAAACTTTTAATATTAACTATTAGACAAAATATGTAAAAAAAAAAATTCAAATAAAATTGAAAAGGATAAAAACTTACCTTAGAAAAAGAATAGAAGGCGTAACACCTGTGTTTTTCCTAACATGTGATTTAGTGATTTAATAACTGATAGTGAAAATTAAAATATAATCTCGACAATTAAGACGAAATAAATAAGTTGTGGTTATGTGATTGTTGTTTTATGTGTGTTGGCTTGGAATTTCGGTCTGAATTTTTGGAACTAGAGGAGAATGTTGTTTGAGCCAAATATATTTGTTGATGATATCTATCTGGGTTATTGAGTGAACAATGATGTTAAGCCAATTTGGGTCTTAGGGAGTGATTAGATGGACCTTGGGCCTCAGTGAGCCCAAAGCCCTTTTAGGCCTTAGAGGACCTTAAAGACACCCAAGACCTCTCTTCCCCCTCATTTTTGCTAGACTACCTAAAGACCTCCAATCTCTCTCAAACTCTCTAAATGTACCTCTCAAGTCCTTCAAGAGTAGAGCAAGATTTCAAGATTTGATCCCATTCCCTTATGGTGAGAAGGATTGTTTTCCCTGAAGGTTTGGCTCTAGAGCTCACATATTCACATTCTTCTCTTCCACAAATTTGAATTTCTGAAAGCTCCAAGAGATAAGGGAAGCCTACACTTGTTGATTTCTTGATGTATGAATGTGGTTATGTTTGAATATTGCTTTGGTTTGTGCTGAAAAATGAAATTGTATGAGTTATGTTACACATTCCAAGGTCTTGTCACTTTTGTTTCTTACCTTTAGATCTTACTATATGGATACCTCCTCTTACATTTACTATTCCTCTAATTTTGGCCCTGTCCCCTCCACTTGGTTATGTTTGGGATCTTTCTCCACCTTTTCCTGCCATCCATGACATGATGGACACATAGGTAGTACTTGTGGTTTAGTTCTATAACCCACCTCCTTCACTTTTGATTCATCCTATAGGTCAAAGTTCACCTATTTATACACCAATGTATTATCCTTGCACACCTAATGGATTTCAAAGTCCTACTCCCTCACCTACATTTGATATTGGGCAATCATTGTAGAATGAACACCTGCCTAATGGTTAGTTAGAGGATGACGAGTGGGAAGATTCCAACGATGATGATGATGATTATGATATACCTCTATAGTTGATATGTGTTGATGTTGTTAGGATAAGATGGAGGGTAGTATGTAGATCTTTTGGATTGCTCTGATATAGGCCCTTTTATTTTGGATACATACATATGTATATACATATGTATATGTATACATATGTATACATATACATATATATATAATAGGGGAGTGATCAAATAACACCGGTGTAACTTACACCAACTATTACATCATTTAATAACTTTTAATTGAATAATTTTATCCCAAAACCCACCATTGGGTTGAAAGTTTCTTTAACATAGATCATATGTACAAAATTTTATATTAATCCAAAATTATTTGATACATCATTCATATATATATATGTATATGTATATAATAGGGGAGTGATCAAATAACACTGGTGTAACTTACACCAACTATTACATCATTCAATAACTTTTAATTGAATAATTTTATCCCAAAACCCACCATTGGGTTGAAAGTTTCTTTAACATAGATCATATGTACAAAATTTTATATTAATCCAAAATTATTTGATACATCATTCATATAGATCAAAATGAACGTAATATATACTTTTCAAATATAGTAAAATATGAGTCATTTGATTACCTTCTTATTGTTATTCAATTTTGACAAAATTTGACACAAACAATCTTAGTAATATGAAATTATAATTCAACGGTTGGAAAAATCACATTCTATATCAAGTTATTAAATGGTGTAATGGTTGATGTAAGTTATACCGGTGTCATTTGATCCCTCCCCATATATATATATATATATATATGGGGAACGTATCAAGTGAGAGGGCCTTTTTTATGTGAGAGTGAGAAGAATGAATATTAACCATTAGATCTGGTCATGAATGGTCAAGATTAAAACATACAAAGTCATGTGAGTTTTTTAAAAGATCACATGATATTAAATCTTGACCTTCCATGTATGGTTGTATGGCCAAAATTTACTCCTTTCACTCTCATATAAAAATAGCCTTCTCATTAGATATGTCCCCTATATATATATATATATATATATATATATATATATATATATATATATATATATATATATATATATATATATATATATACACATGTTTACACACACACACACACACATATGTTTATCCTATGCTGATATCATTTGTTGCAATCTCTTAGGGTAATACATCACATTAAATATAATGTATAAAAAACATTTACTGAGTTCTCTTTATTTACCACATAAATAAGATGCAAAATTAATTAATAAAATAATAATTATAAGATATTTAGTTAAGTTTTAGCAATGTGATTGGGTGTCACATTTAGTTGTATCAAAACAGTTCTTTCTTGTCAGACCTGGGGTATGGTCCAAACTATTTATTTGTGTTGTGTGTTCTTACAATCATTGTTATTGAGACAGTGATGTGAAAAGATGATTGTTTGTTATACCTCATAGAATGAGAGTATATGTTTATATACATGGAAATATGAATAGTTATCTTTTTAAGGAAAAAATGGCTGTAAGACCAAGAAATGATAATGCTACACAATGTCTTCTGGAAAGGATGACTACTGTTCCAAAGAATATGAATCAAGAAAGGGACATTGTGTTAGTCAAAATGGCAGGATCCAAGAGGGAGTGAATTAGATCTTTAAAAAATTTCAGGTCCTTCAAACAATTTTTGCAAAACTTTAATAATTTTTTTGATGATTATTGATTCAATCAATTTCGCTATGGGATGTGGAAGAAAGTCACCCAAATGCAAGTCCAAATACAACAACTATATGATCAATGTATGAACCAGATGCATTCTATAGCTTAATTGGTCACAAAGATAACAAGTTAAAGAGAGAAGGGTAGAGAGAAAATGACATAAGAATTTTTATATTGTTCGATCACCCCATTGTGATCTACATCTAGTTCTCAATCAATTCGATTGAGTGCTTTCATTAGTAATTCAAATGTTTTACAAGCAAGCAATAAAAAAATAATACAAGAATTACATAAACAAGGCACAAACCCATAAGGTTCTTGAACCTTTAAGATACCTTGAAACCCACTTGTAGAAACCTACTACAAGCAACTCTTAAGAATTACCATTCTCATGAAAACAATAGTCACTAAACAAGATAAGGGTTTGGTATCACTTGAATTCCGTGATTGACGAACAAATTGAAAATCAAACTTATCTAGCTATTGATGGCTCCCTTCGAATCTTTATGATGATCCATGGTTAAGCTCAAGATTTGATGTTGAGATATGAAAACATAAATCTCTAACATCACTCAACATTTTTGCACATTTTTTGCTTTTGGAAGAAACTCTCTTGTTGTTTGGAAAATGAAGTAACATTGAAATTTGGTTTGGGGTTCGTTATTTATAGATAAAATTGAAATAGTCAATTATTTCCATTGCATAATCGATTATTTTGTTCATCTAAACACCTAGGTTTGAACACAAAACAAGATAATCAAATTATTTCGTCTTATAATCGATTATTACAAAGATCATATATTTTTGAAACATCAAATAATCAATTATATTACCATTTACGCGATTAAAATAGTAAGATCTAATTTTCTCAATACATAACAAAGTAAAATAATCGATTATAGTTACTATGCTTAAATACACTTTTGGTCCCATATCTTTTAAAAAAATTTGTTTAAGTCCTTTATCTTTAAAATCTTCAATCTAGTCCTTTATCTTTTTAAAATGCTCCAATTTAGTCCTTTCTATCAACAACATTAACTTTGAGAATGGAAAAGTTTGATGTGGCATGTTACTGTTAATTTTAAAAAACTCGCAGTTAAAAACCACCACAAAACAATTCATCTTTTTCTTTTCTTTCTCCCTTTCCTTCTTAGTCTTCCCCCTTTCACGTTTCTCCCCTCTTTGTCCAACATAAACCAAGGTTGTTTATGTACTGAAACCCACCTTTGAGTCTTCTTAGAGCTATAGAGAACAAAGGACAAAAATTAAATTAGCTTATAAACACACCTTTCCTTTAGGCTTACACCGTCGCATACAACAACTTTGTTACCACCTTCAACCCTCAACAAGCCCACGCGCTACACACTTTCGATTTTGTGCTGGGTGTCTACAAAGACACGCTCTAGACGCTCCACCCCACTCGCACCCCTGAGTTCCTGGGCATACAAGCTCATTTTGCGTTTTGGGAAGACCTCTACTAAGCCTTACATGACATCGTCATAGGGGTCCTGCGACGATTCCTAAATGCCCTAAATCCCCACACACTTGCCTTACCAATGCTAGTCCACATTTGGTTTAAGTCTTTGAGTTGAGTGAGTCCATGCCCCTTACATAAAGAACGAATTCTACTACAGGCATCACTCTTTATAGAAGAAGGCATGCAAAAGGAGACATTGGGTTTTGATGTTGTTTTTCTTTTTGTCTAGGCTAGCAAAAGATGAAGAAGAAGAACCTGGGTTTCACTAATTTTTAAAATAATTAATTTTAACGTAGTGGTGATTTTTAACCGCCACTATAATAGTTTTATTTTCTTAAATTTTAAAAATGCACACACTAGCAACTAATACACGTAAAATTTTCTTGATATAAGAAACGATTTGCTGCAAACTTTGAGGGCTTTTGATTGCCTCTAAAAGACACAAAAAACCTTCAATTTACTCTGTTATTTCCAATTTTAATTTGTTATTTTAAAAACAAATTACCTTTTTATACACTCACACTCTTGCTTTCATTTTAAGTTTTTCAAAAACATCTTATCACTTGTTAATTTCTTAAGTTTAATTGAGCTCTAGATGAAATCGAGTTAAAAGTGAATCAATTAATCAAAGCTAAATGTAGACCCACAAGACACACACACATAAACAGCCAACACAAGTTGCACTCATCAAGTGAGGCTTGATCATCAAAACATTGTAGGGGAAAGCGTTGATCTCCTTCTTGTTTTCACATTTTCCCCTTTTTTGATGATTACAAATCACTTGATGAAGAATGCCCTTTTGCTATATGTGGCTTGATGAACTTGTTAAAATCTAGATGTTTTTGTTGTCTTATCTTAATCATTTTATGCTTAGCAAAAGCTCCTAAAAAAAACGATCATACATTTCTCCCTCTTTGACCATCATCAAAAACAATATAATAATTCCAAAAAAAAAGCCCAAAGTTAAAGGAAACTAAGGTATACAAGTATACAATCAAAGTACACAGGCAATTTTTGCAAAACGAATATTAATTTCATTTAAATCTAGTGATTTCATTTATATTCCTATAGATCAAAAACTAAAGCATAAGATGGACAAAGATATCAATTTCATATAAGAACAACTTCTCATTTCATTTCATCAAAACATCAAACTATTACAAACATAGAAATAGGACAAAGATACTAAACTAAAAACAAGACAAGTCCTAAACCAACAAGCTAATGCATGCTCTGAGAGCCACGAGACATGGAAAGAACATCAAGTTACTCTTGAAGATGATCAAGATGCTCAATGTGACACTTGTTCACATTTGACATAACTCGTGCTCAATTATTACTTAATTAGTTATTAATTTTGAGTTGATGAAAATACAAGTAATTTTTTTTTGTTTTTATTCTCTGCTTTGATTGTGTTTTGAAACTTTTAAAATAGAAAATCCATAAATAAAACAAAATTTGAAAATGGAAGTAAAAGATAAAAGAAATAAAGTCGATCATATAAGCATCAATAATATACATCATATTTACTAAAATACACACCATTAATAGAACTTCATTGAATACATAAAACTAAATACAAAGAAAGCCAATGGAATACAGAAAAAATCTAGACACTACCTACCCCACTAAATACAACAAAAAGGGTCCTACATCAGAGTAGTGTCTATATAATCTATCTCATTCCATATATAATCCAAAAAGAAGTAGAATTCCTAGTCTTCATTTGTTAGAGTAGTCTCTGGATCATCTGGTGTAGCGTGGAGGCGTGATCATTGGGCATCATCACCATCTTCGCGTATCAGTCCATAAACAACATACATAGAGAAAAAGATAAAGGAGTGAAATGATTTTGTTCTTAAAATCACTTTCATATAGATGATAGGGTATCCTACCATTAAACATAGATAAAACACAGTTGACAATAATAAAGAGGAGAACCTAGGGTTTTATCTAAGTTATAGTAGACTACCCTTGACTTTGTATAGATCTATACTTTCCATTAGATAGTTCTCAACAGAATCGAAAAGTGTTGAGAGTATATATACCTTTCTCAATATCATCAACATGGTAAAGTCCTCATCATCACTAAAGAACAGAGCAACAGCTCAAGACATCCACTGTCCATACAGATGTATACTCTCATACCAATCCTTGGGTTATCAAGCTTGGCCAGGTAAATATCTCGACTCAAGAGCGCTACCTTGACCATTGGGACCTTTATTGCTCGATACCTTACCCCTAAGACCTCGGCAAGTGGGTCTTTGCCTTTCATCCTCAACGTACTAAATTGTGGCTTCGCATGCAGGATGTCATGCCACTGTATGTCCCTCGCATCACATTACTCAACTTTACTAGCATCTCATCACTCACCACTCTTATATCTGAGTAAAGATATCTCCTAGTCTTAACATACCTGAGCACTAATATACTCTTTTTTCAATGTCTCTACTTCATTATGCAAAGACTTAGTCTCTATTCACATGATAGAATAATAGTTTGGGACATATACATTTATATAGAAATATCTACAACAAATTATAAATTGAACAATTTAAATGTAAACTATTAGAAAACATGTAATTAAATGAGAAGGTAAACTTTAGGAAAATTAATCATGATCTAATAGAAATTAGTAAGTCTTACTTATCAATTTTTTATTTAACTACTTTAATTACCTAATTTAAAGGCTAAAGTTACTTAGAAGAATTTCAAGGTTGGATACTTTATCAAAGCCAAGTTACTTGAGATGATCGATTAACAATTTCAATTTTAAACTATAGGTCTTAGGTTCTAAATAAAAGATTAAACTAATTGATTAAAAATTTAAAACTTGAATTTAATTAATCTTAGAACTTTAAAAAAAGAATTGCATACTTAGAGATATTAAAGTTTTAGACTTTGTTTTAAGACATTGATTTTCCATTGGAATTATTCGAAGCTTATGATTTACCAAAGCTAAACTTTAGGTACTAGAATAGGATTTAAAATTAGTGGTTGCTAACATTTTACTAACACATTGATTAATCATTTTTAGAGAAATAATATACATAAAATTTAGAATCTAGTTTGAAACCAACAATAATTTTAATGAAAAAGGTTGAAAACTTTGTTTAAAATAGCAAATAGATTTATTTTTTTCAAATTCAATGGCTCAGTTTGATCCTCAAGCTTGAATAGCTAAATGATTTTCATTAAACATGATCCATAACTTGTTTAAAAGATAATTTTGTCTATTTTCTAAAACATCCAGAATCACATTAAACAAAAATCTAGAAAAAAGATACAAAAATTAAAAGATAGTAAGATCAGACAAAACCACTAGATGACTAACACACAATTTTTAATTTTTTTCTCAGTTTTCTTAGAATATTTAGCATCAAAGTAAATTTTTTCTCAAAAGTAAATTCAATAAGATTATTAAATTGACTAAGATCATTAAAAACAAAGCCTTCTACAAATTATAGTGTTTTTTTTGAAAATGGCAATTCTAGAAAATGATTTTGGCTTTAATGCATGACCAACAGTTTCCAAAAATTGTTAAAAATAGTAAACGACTATAAAAATAAGCATATCATATATCACTATAAAGATTAAAAAGTCTAGTTTTTATTTGTTCAAGTATGTTTATCAAATAACCAACCAAAAATTTTAGAATCATGAAAATAATACATTGCCAGTTTTGGATTTTTAGACAGTAACCTCAACTTTCAATAGGCATAACTTTTTTGTTTCTTAATTTTTTCAGGTAATTATGAGACCATTAAGAAGAAAATTTTGTCTAGTTTCTTAAAAAAAAAAGTACTAATAAATAATAACTACAACTCGAGTTATAAGCAAAACAACTACAAGTGTTAGATGTAGAACTTTAGCTAGCTACACAATCACAACAACCATATATGTATAAGCTTTAAGATTAAAAGACTTACAAGTTTTGGGGGAAAACCCACCCAACATCTATGTGACAGCAACAACATAAAGAACCCATCTCACTCCCCTCATTACCTTAATGGAAGTTGATGATAAGGAGAAGAGAAAGTGGTGGAATGGTGGCTTCAAGCTAAGTGGCGAAAGAACCCTTAATGGAAGCTTGTTGGAGGTGGTTGATGGAAGCTATAAATTTTTTTATGGTGAAGTGAGAGTGTAGAAGGGCATTCGGCCAACACAAGAGGAGGAGGAAGTCTGTGAAAAATGTTGTCCAAGATGGGTTTATTTATAAGGAGAAGTATAGTGAGGTGGCAAGTTAGTGAGGTCATTAGGATGACATCACATATGGTGCTGTCATGCTAATTGACCATGTGTTAATTGTGCATTGTCATTTTAGTCCCTGGCAATGTAGAGGTTTCTCTGCATTGCCTTGTAGAGGTTTTTCAAGTCTCTGTGTTTAGTTTTAATTTTATCGTTAATTCGCTCGTTATCGCTTAAACTTTAGTAAATTAGTTTTAATATCAAATTAATGAGTTTTTGTGTGAAACTTGATACACATATTATTTTCCATTCAAAATTAATTTCCAAAAATTAAAATTAATTTTTTTATAATCTTTTCGAATTTTTAATAATTACTTGGTATTTTTGAGTTAAAAATTCATATTAAATTCATTTTAACTCAATAAATTCAAAAAAAATTATAAAATTATAAATCAAATTTCTCCCCTAAAAATGTATTGAGAAGGGCATTTCTACTATTTTTAGATGTCAAACCAATATTGGTTTGGCTTAGTAGACAATTAGGGACATTTTGGCTATTTTTTACAGGAATTTTAGAAAATTCTTAGAAAATTTTTGAAATTATAATTTAATAAATATATGTCATGATTTCAGGCTCAAAATGAAATTGTGCTATCAATTGAACCTTTTTCTTATGCTAGCCTTTTATATTGAGAAATCGGGACGTAATCGTTATTTTTTCTTTTTTCCGGGCTTTGACTTGAAAAAATTATTAAAAATCACGATTAAGTAGTTCTCGAAATTCTGAATGCAATGGTGGAAAACAGAATTTTGAGATTCTTTTCTGATTTTTTAGAAATAAATTCACAAATATTAGGAAAACTAGTGTGAAGCTAAGGTAGGGGTGTTACACTTATGAACAGCTTCGAATCCATGCTTGTTGGCCTTTTGTGTAGCTTAGTGTTGCTCAATAATTGCATCCAATTTGTTGCAAACCATTTGCTTAAAAGGTGAGAATGGTTTCAGTGGCTTTTCTTCAGCTTGTTATTCTCCTTGCTTAGCTCCTTTCTCTTCTTGAGCAATAGCCTTATTAGCTTGCATCTAAGTAGCAGCACTGGCCTTGAACATCCACTCCAAACCAACTTGCATAAGTCCTATCTTGTGGAGGGAAGCTTCATTAATTTTGTTGGAGTTGCGAAGGTGTTGGACAACCTCCCCTTTGGTGTCCACCTTAAAATGGTCCAAACTCCTAGACACCACCATTGCATAAGGGAACTTTTAGTCAGATAATCTCCTTGCCTTTAGCATGCTGTCCATGATTATGAATCCAAGAATATAACTAAATAATCGATTATTCTAGAAAGGTCAAGTTTTCCAAGACAAAAATAATCTGTTATATTTTCATATAGCGGATTAAATTGATCTTGAATAACCTAGATAGTTCCTAAGAACAAAATAACATATTACAGGCCATTTGTAATCCATTAAATGACTTAGGGAGCTCCTTTCAAGATATTTACCTCCTTGTTAATCAAATTCACACACTTTTTAACAATTAAAAATTAATCAACAATGTTAATATACAATTTAATACATTGTCATGCAAGATTATTCATCATATACAAATTCAAACATTTAACAAATCAAACAAACATGCATATAAGCATTCATTTTCATGCAATACACATCAACACAAGCATATAAGCTACAACATTAATCATTTTGAGATCATGTGAGGTTGAATTCATCTAATATCCTTACTACATTTCTTATTAGGTAAAACCTATCTCTAGGTAGAGGTTTAGTGAATATATTAGCTAATTAACTATTTGTGTCCACAAACTCTATAACATATTTTGGACACGATCCCTAGGGAAATTATGTCTAATTTCAATGTGCTTGATCCTAGAATGTAGACTGAGGTTTTTGGTAAGGTTTATAACATTAGTGTTGTCACGCTTTAAAGGAATGTGATCTAAGTGTAAACTGTTGAAAATTAGAACAAAATATTCTGTATTTATTATAGTTTATAGGCATATAATCTTTGATTTAGAGGAAACTGAATATTCTCTATTTATGTGTAATAAATGTAATAAGCCTATACAAACGCATTTCCATGGTGTATTCAAATACACGGTTTTTAGTCAAATATGTCTCTGTTTTCTCCTATTCAACATGGTATCTAGAGCCTGAAGAGGCATCTCAAGCACCTGTGCTGCCCGGTGGACCCACTGTCCCCGGAGACAATTTTTTTTTGGCGAACCGTGTACGTCTTCGTTCGCCCTCTATTCAAGTCTCGTTCTTTTCCGTTACTCCAACGTTCTCTCCTGCCATCGACGCTCCTCTAGCAACATTTCTGGCAACCAACCTCGTCATCTGGATCGCCGTCAGCCGATATCCACAGATTCGTCGATGGCGTCTCCATCCAGTCCCCTTTGCGCCCTCACGTGCGTTCACTATCTATGCCAAACAGCGCATCTCGCTAGCACGTGGTGGCTCCTTTCCGGCCGTGATTCTGGCATGGTCGTCGGCCCCCCTAGGCGACCTCACCTTCCGAGTTTCACCTCTATCCGAGCATCTTTTGACTGCCCCCTATTTTCTACCTACGTATTAGGTACTGTTCATATGCTGGCTGTTTTGACTTTTTTTTAACTACTCACCATGGCTTCCTCTAGTTCCTCTACTCCACCTAAGGCAGACACCATCATGTTCCTGAACTTTTCGCTCTCTACTGAGAAATTGGACAGTTCGAACTACTCCACTTGGGCCTCGGACATCACTTTATGGATTAGTGGTCTAGGTTACAAAGCCCACCTCACTAGTACCATTGATTCTATCGAAGTAGGTGAACATGCATAATGGGAGAAGATTGATGCCCAATTGTGCAGCATAATTAAATTCACCCTTCAGTCCTTTATCAAGCCGATTTTTCGGCCCCACGTCACTTGTGAATCTGTTTGGGCCGAGTCGCACGCCCTCTATACTAATGACACGCAGCGCCTATATAACGTTTGCCATGCTTTGATGACTCTCATTGCTCCTCAGTGCTTTAATAGCCTTATGTCTGCATATCTTGGGAGAGTTCATGCTGCCCTGCATGATTTTAATGAACTTTTGCCTCCTGCCGCCTTGACTTCAGTTGAAGCTAAGAAAGAACTGGAGAATCGGAGTGCCTTTTTTCATGGTCCTTGCCCTTTACGGCTTGTCGCCAGAGTATTCTGCTGCTTGTGACCAAATTCTTAGGTCATCCATGGTCCCTACCATGACATCCGCCTCTTCTGCCCTCCTTCGCATTCCACCAAAGGTGCTTGTGGAGATTCCTACTCCCACAATTGGTGATACCTCTGCTCTCGCATCTCAAAACACTACTTTCAGACGTACTTGAATTGGGACTTCTCACTCAAAGAATCATCCCAAGTGTGAGCATTGCCATCGCCATGGGTATACCATTGACCGTTGCTAGAAGCTACATGGTAAATCCCCTCGTCCCACCAATGTAGCTCACACACCTCTGGCAGAAACCACTCAGCTTGCTGATCAACCTTGGGCCTATCTCGACTACTTATGAAGATTTTGTCAAGTGGTTTGAGGCTTGCCAAACACCTGGCACCATTGCTTCAATTGCACACACTGGTAATTCTATTGCTTGCATCTCTCAATCTCTTTCCCTAGGGTCCTTGGGTGCTTGACTCTGGTGCGTCTAACCATATCTCTGGTAATCGCTCCCTTTTCTCTTCTCTATCTACATTTGGCTATTTGCCCACAATTACATCTGCCAATGGTTCTCAAACACAGGCCAGCGACATTGGCAGTTGCATATCCCTTTCCTTCCCTATGTGTCGAGTCTGTGTTATTTGTCCCTAATTGCCTTTTTAACCTACTTTTTGTCCATTGTCTTACCCAATCCTATGACTTTATCATTACCTTTACTAAAGATTCTGTTACCTTGCAGGATTAGACTTCGGGACGGATGATTAGCGTTGGATGTGAGTTTCATAGCCTCTATTATCTCTCCGCGCCTTTGCAAGCATGCTCAACCACAGTCTCTCTGATGACCATCCACGCTCAGCTGGACATCTTGGTTTGTTGAAACTTCAAAAGATGGTACCCAGTCTCTCTAAAATGTCTAGTTTTCACTGTGAGTCTTATGAATTAGGAAAACACACTTATTCTACGTTCCATGATAGAGTCAATAAACGGGCTATGTCCCCATTTGCCCTAGTCCATTCTGATGTTTGGGGTCCCTCTTGTATTGTTACCCCCTTCGGTTTTAGGTATTTCGTCACTTTTATTGATAATTTTTCTCGCTGTACGTGGTTATGCTTAATGAAAAACAGATCCGAACTTTTTTCCCTTTTTGAAAAGTTTTATCATGAAATCAAAACCCAGTTTGGTATTCCTATACGCTCTATTCATAGTGATAATGCTCATGAATATTTATCTCATCAGTTTCAACACTTTATGGCATCCAAGGGCCTTCTCCATCAAACATCATGTGCCTACACCACTCATCAAAACGGAGTGGTTAAACGCAAAAATAGACATCTCATTGAAACCACTCAAACTTTCCTCCTCC
Organism: Spatholobus suberectus; assembly: GCA_004329165.1. Lineage (NCBI taxonomy): Eukaryota > Viridiplantae > Streptophyta > Magnoliopsida > Fabales > Fabaceae > Spatholobus > Spatholobus suberectus. The sequence goes on along the minus strand of CM014737.1, from coordinate 21,935,964 downwards.
ATGGTCATGTCCCTCTACGCTTCTGGGGTGATGCTGTACTCATAACCATCCTCTGTCTTGAATGATCAGGTTCCCCATTCGATCCTTTTTCCTCACTCACCCCTTTATCAGCTTCCTCTTTGGGTCTTCGGCTCCACCTGCTTTGTTCACAACCTCACTCCAGGCCTTGACAAACTCTTTGCAAAGGCCATCAAATGTGTCTCTTGAGTTACCATCGATTGCAGAAAGGATATCGCTGCTTCTTTCCTTCCCTTCAAAGGTATTTCATTTCTGCAAATGTCTCATTCTTTGAGTCTATCCCTTATTTTGAGTCTGCTCCCTCCCCTCCTGATATGTGTTTTTCTGCTTCTCCTAGTACCCCTGCTCGTGTCCCTCTTTTGTCTCTTTCTTTGGATGCCTCTGTGGCGAATCACGATGTTCCAATAGAGCCTCCAGTCGTGCAACCTCTTCAGATATATCAACGTTGCCAATGCCCTTAGTGACTATCCCACACCTACACTTGCTATAACCCCTGCAGATATAGTAGAGGCCTTGTCAGACTTTTCCCCGATGTCATCTTCTTTATCAGACCTGGGCCTGCCCCCTAACATGGACTGGCCTATTGCTCTACGAAAAGGTATTCATTCTACTTGCAACCCATCTCCTCACTATGTTAACCTCAGTTATCACCGTCTTTCTCCTTTGCACTATACTTGCCTCTCTTCTTTGTCTTTTGTGTCTATGCCTAACTCTCTAGGTGAAGCCTTATCTCATCCTGAATGGCGGTAAGCAATGATTGACGAGATGTGTTCACTTTAGAGCAGTGGTACTTGGGATTTGGTTTGTCTTCCTATTGGAAAATTCGCTATTGGGTGTTGTTGGCTATACACTCTTAAAGTTGGCCCTGATGGAACCATTGATCGTTTCAAGGCTTGTTTAGTGGACAAAGGATACACCTAGGTATATGGGTAGGACTACACTGATACTTTTTCTTCGGTAGCAAAGATGGCGTCTGTCTGCCTCTTATTCTCTATGGCTACCATTCGTCGTTGGCCCCTCTTCCAACGTGATATCAAAAATGCTTTCCTGCATGGCGATCTTGATGAAGAAGTCTACATGGAGCAACCTCCTGGGTTTGTTGCTCAGGGGGAGTCCTTTACTATGGTGTGTTGGCTTCGTAGGTCCATATATGGACTTAAACAGTCCCTCTGAGCTTGGTTTGGTTGCTTTTGTACTATTGTATAGTAGTTCGGTTTGACTCATAGTGAAGCCGACCTCTCTGTCTTTTATCACCATTCACCTTAGGGATGCATTTATCTCATTGTGTATGTGGACGACATCGTCGTTATAGGCAGTGATTAGTATGGCATTCTTCGTTTGAAATAGTACCTCTCCCAACAATTCCAGACTAAAGACTTTGGTAAGCTTTGGTATTTCCTAGGTATCGAAGTTGCTCAATCCAAGGATGGTTTGGTGATCTCTCAGAGGAAATATGCCCTTGACATCCTGGAAGAAACTGGCCTCTTAAATGCAAAGCCAGCACACACTTCTATGGATTCTAATGTCAGACTGCTACCCAATCAGGGGGAGCCCTTATCAGATCCTGGGAGATATAGGAGATTATTTGGAAAGTTAAACTATCTCACAGTCACTTGTCCAGACATTGCCTTTGCTGTGAGTGTGGTAAGCTAGTTCTTGAACTCTCCTTGCCAGGACCATTGAGATGCGGTAATTCGGATACTCAAATATTATAAGAGTGCTCCTGGTAAAGGCCTCATCTATGAAGACATGGGACACACTCATATAGTTGGGTACTCAGATGCCGATTAGGCCGGTTCTCCCAGTGATAGGCGATCCACCTTTGGGTATTGTGTGTTGGTCGGAGGAAACTTGATATCTTGGAAAAGTAAGAAGCAAAATGTTGTAGCAAGATCTAGTGCTGAAGCATAATACAGGGCCATGGCTTTAGTAACTTGTGAACTCATGTGGTTGAAGCAGCTTCCCAGGGAACTCAAGTTTGAAGAATCCATGCAAATGACGCTGATTTATGACAATCAAGCGGCTTTGCATATTGCATCCAATCCTGTCTTCCATGAAAGAACCAAACATATTGAGGTTGATTGCCATTTTATCAGGGAGAAGATCGAGTCAGGAGACATTACCACGAGCTTCATCAACTTTAGTGACCAGTTGGTAAATATCTTCACCAAGTCTTTGAGGGGACCAAGAATTGACTATATATGTACCAAGCTGGGTGCATATGATTTATATGCTCTAGCTTGAGGGGGAGTGTTGAAAATCAGAACAAAATATTCTGTATTTATTATAATTTATAGGCATGTAATCTTTGATTTAGAGGAAACTGAATATTCTCTATTTATGTGTAATAAATGTAATAAGCCTATATAAATGCATTTTCGTGGTGTATTCAAATACACAGTTTTTAGTCAAATATGTCTCTGTTTTCTCCTATTCAACATAAACCCTAGTCCTTTAGTTGTTTCATCCATAGGAGTTGAGCACAACAACTCCTAGTTGCAATGTATGGATAGGGAAACACTTGCTTGTTTCTTATCATGCCAAGAAACAAGTGCACCCCCTAACAAGTGACAAGTGACAAGTGCCACTAATGCTCTTCTATCAAGTTTACAACCATCAAAGTCTAAATTCGAATATCCAACTAGGCTTAAGGAAGTACCATTAGGAAACCACAAACCTACATTACTAGTCCCCTTAAGATATTTCATTGTTCTTTTTACAACAGACAAGTGAGATTCCTTAGGATTAGCTTGATATCTTGCACAAAAACAAACATTGAACATAATATCTGGACGACTAGTAGTAAATTATAATAAAGAAGTTATCATATCTCTATATTTGGAAACACCAATAGATTTACCTCTTTCATCCAAATCCAAGTAGCATGAGGTAGACTTTGGAGTGGCTAATTCCTTGCAACTTTCCATGCCAAATCGCTTCAACAATTCATTTCAATACTTGGACTGGCTAAGGAATGTGCCATGCTTTAGTTGCTTCACTTGTAACCTCAAGAAGAAAGTTAACTCCCCCATTATAGACATCTTAAATTCACCCTACATGGTCTAGCAAATTTTTTGCAAAGAGAGCCATTAGTAACACAAAAAACTATGTCATCAACATAGATTTGTACTTACATGGTATCGTGTTTTGTTCTTTAATAAATAATGTATTGTCTATTTTATCTCTTTTAAAATTTTGATCTAATAAGAATTTACTAAATCTTTCATACCAAGACCTAGGGGCTTGTTATAGTCCATACAAAGCATTCCTAAATTTGTAAACATGATTTGGATATTTAAAATCAACAAATTTAGGGGGTTGAGAAACATATACTTCTTCTTGTATCAAGGCATTTAGAAAAGCGCTTTTGACATCCATTTGATAGAATTTAAAATCCATTAAGCATGCTAAAGCTAACAACAATCTAATAGCTTTTAAACTTGCTACAGGTGCATAGGTCTCATCATAATCAATGCCTTTATCTTGATTGTAACCCTTAGTAACTAATCTAGCTTTATTTCTTACTATAACTCTAGATTCATCAAGCTTATTCTATAAACCCATTTAGTGCCTATTATTGGATGATCATTGGGTTTTGGGACCAATTCCCAAACTTTATTACTTTTAAATGGGTTTAGTTCTTCTTGCATTGCAAGCATCCAATTTTCATTCAAAATAGCTTCATCAATGGATTTCGATTCCACTTGTGAAACAAAAGCCATAGTACTACAAAAGTTTCTAAGAGTGTTTCCAGTTGTTTCCCCTTTTGTGATCTCACCAATCACATTGTCCAAAGAGAGGTATCTTGTTGTCTTCCACTCCTTAAGTAGCTCCTTTGTAGCATCTTGACTTGTTTGTTTAGGTTCATCCATTTTGTCTTGTTGTTAATCAACCACCTAACAAATCTGCAACACCATCCATAATATGCTTTCCCTCCTTTTAGGGGTTAGTTTCATCAAATGCAACATGTACAGATTCTTCAACAAGTAAGGTTCTCTTATTATAAACCCTATACGCCTTGCTATTTAGAGATATCCCAAAAAGATAGCTTCATCAGCTTTCGCATCAAACTTGACAAGTTGTTCTTTTTCATTATTTAACACAAAGCACTTGCATCGAAACACCCTAAGATGTGGTATATTGATTTTTCTCCCTTTATAGAGTTCATAGAAGGTTTTTTTCAAAATAGGCTAAATAAGCATTCTATTCAAAACATAGTAAGCAGTGCTTATTGCTTCAGTCCAAAAGTACTTTGGCACATGACTCTCATTTAACATTGTCCTAGCCAATTCTTCAAGCGACTTATTCTTTCTTTCCACTACACCATTTTGTTGTAGTGTTCTAGGCTAGGTGTTGAAAAATTGTGGCTAATGTGACACCCATAGTCAAAGTAATGTTCGTCCACCCTATCCCATAAAATAACAAGCCATAAGACTAGGCCAATAGATCCTTATCAACAGCTAGGTCTTCATTAACCGCGATAAATCATGCATGAAAGAAAAAGTAATGGAGTGAGGTGATTTGTTCTAAAATCGCTTTCACATGTATGGTAGGAAATCTACCATAAAATATAGAGAAAATACAGTTGATAATAAAAGGGAACCTATGGTTTATTCTAAGTTATACTATCCTTAACTCGGTATGGATCCATACTTTTCATTAGTGGGTAATAGTTCTTAACAGAATCTGGGAAGTAACTGGGAGTACATATACCTCTTTCAACATCATTACATGGTACAATCCTCATCATCATTGAGGAACAAAATAATAATTTAGGATATCCATTTATATAGGTATACTCTCACCAATCTGGTGATGTTGAGCAGTTGTTAGGGTTATCAAGTTGGTTAAGTGATTGTCCCAACTCAAGAGTGCTACCTTGGCCATTAGGATGCTTACCACTTGATACCATACCCTCTAGACCTAACCATGGGCCCTGCCTTTCATCCCGTACTGTACCAAACTGTAGCTTCCCCAGCAGGGTGCCATGCCATTACATGTCACTTGCTTTACATTACTCACTAATTTATCACTTCCTATGTAACGCCATGTTTTCTTAATGTATGATTTAGTGGTTTAATAACTAAAAGTGGAAATATAATATGAGATATTGGTGATTAAAACGAATAAATAAGTTGTTGTTGTATAGGTGTTGTTTTGTGTTGGTTGTTTTGGAATTCGTGTCTGAATTTAAGGAACTTGAGGAAAATGTTCTTGAGCCAAAATAAGAGTGTAGTTGTGTTTATATGGGTTGTTAAGAGAAACAACAGTATTGAGCCCGTTGTGAGGCTTGGGGAGTGAGTAGACGGACCATGGGCTTTAGTGGGCCCAAAGCCTTTGTAAGGCCCAGGGAAGGTTTTTAAGTCATTAAACCTATTCTCCCTCATTTCTCTTCTCTCACTCTCTTTTAAACCCTCCCCTTTCTCTCAATCTCTCTCAATCTTTGATAGTTGTTGAGCGACATTGGCTCTCGTTGAGTGAGAATGCCCTGGGAGTGGAGTGTGGCTCTCAGGTTAGGGACTGGTTGAGTAACTGTTTGTGTCACTGAGTTAGTGTTCTTGAATTGTAGGGAGTGACTGAAGGAAAGACTTGCTTAGCGATGGTCAATTCGTTGAGCGAGTGATCATAAGAATTATGGAAATTTTCCAGAAGTGGCTCGCTGAAGGAACACAATGTTCGCTAAGCAAATGTGAACATTCCAGAGTGCCTAGAAGCAACTCGTTGAGCGAATTGGGGCCCTGGAATGTTGTTGCTCTCCATTGCAAGAGGTTCACTGAGCGAACAGTGTGTGTAGATTCTAGCTATTCTCTGGAGTGGCTATTAGTTGAGCGAGTAGACGACTCGCTGAGTGTAACACCCATTCATATTAAATACAATTCATATTAATTTAGTTATTAAGTTTAAGTAAATGAAAATGCGTGTAAAATTTTTCCACTTTTATAAAAAAAATTCCAAACTTAACAGAATTTGGAAATAGTAGTAAAAGATGAAAGATAAGATTGTATATACATATATCATAAAATTATACATCATGGTTTGATAATATAGAAAACTAAAAAAAATACATCAAAAGATAGACACTATCTAACCCAATATGTACATCAAAAAGATCCTATACGTAGCAGTGTTCATCTATCCTATCCCTCATACAAAAAGAAAAATACTATAGGTCTTCAGGTCCTCCCCCATTGAGATGTCGTACTCAACATCACGGGGCTTTAATGTCGTCTTCAATAATCATGATCAATCATACACAGAAGAAAATAATGGAGTGAAGTGTTTTGTTCTAAAATCACTTTTACATGTATGGTAGGAAATCTACCATAAAACAAAGACAAAATACAACTGACAACAAAAGAGATCCTAAGGTTCATTATAAGTTGTATCAAACTACCCTTGACTAGATATGGATCCATACTTCCCATTAGTGGGCAATAGTTCTCAACAAAACTTAGGAAGTGACTTGGAGTACATCTACTTCTCTCAACATCATCACGTGGTACCGTCCTAATTATCATTGAGGAAAATAGCAGTAAAGAATTCCATTTATAGAGGTATACTCTCAAACCAATCCTGAAATGTTGAGCAGTTGTCAGAGTTATCGAGCTTGGTTTAGGCGAATATCCCAGCTCAAAGGCACTACCTTGGCCATTGGGCCTTCACCACTCGATGCCTATCCTCAAGACCTTCGCAAGTGGGTCCCTGTCTTTCGTTTCTCAGCATACCAAACTGTAGCTTCCCTAACAGGGTGCCATGCCACTGCATGTCACTTGCTTTAGATTATTCACTAAACTATTAATTCCTAACTTCTCAAGCAGAGGTTTCCCTAGTCTCATTTAATTTGAGCACTAGTATAATCAACATTTCTACCTTATTTTGCAGAAATTACACAATACCAAAATTTTAACAGAATAACAATTTAGTAATCATATAAAATTTTAGTAGAATATCGACATAGTAATTATAATATAACTACTAAAATTTGGAAGAATAACAACTAAATAAATACATTTTAATTTTCTAAATTTGAGTAGAGTAACAGCTTAGCAAATGCATTTTAATTTTCTAAAATTGAACAGAGTAACAGCTTAGCAAGTATAATTTAATAATTTAAATTTGAGCAAAGTAATAATTTAGTAATTATGATTTAATAATCTAAATTTGAGTAGAGTGGCAACTTAGCAAAAATTAAAGTTTAACATTAAACAATAATAACAATAATAAAACTTAAGCCTAAACGGGTTTAGGAGAAAACCCTTCCTACCAACATGCAAAGTGACAATAATTTAGAACCAATCCCACTGCCCCCATTACCTCTAAGGTGGTTGATGAAGAGGATGGAATTGTTGGTGCAAAGCTTTTAGGAAGAGAAATTCTACTAGTTGAAAACTAGCAAAATTTTAACATAAAAACTAGATTAAAAAAATTTTAGAGAGAGAAAATTTTAGAAAGAGAAGCTCTCTTGCTTGGAAGAGGAAGAGAAAATGCTGAAAATTTGAAGGAGGGAGGAGTTATTTATAGAAGAGGAAGGGGTCTTAGGTGTCCACCATTGACCTAAGCAATGATGCAATAAATCAAGTTTTAAATTTGTTTTTAATTTAAATTTAGGGACAAATATACAAACTTAGGGACACATACACTATTTAGGGTATTGAATCACCCCTCCTAGGCTTGGGGATGTGCTATATGAGCCCTCCTCAAGATTTTCAGTGTAAATTTTATTTGTAGGTGCATTAACTGGTATCGATAAAATCGCCTAAACTTGAAAAATTAGCTTTTAATATCAAAAAAATTAATTTTAATGCAAAAATGGACAAATACATTATTTTTCATCAGAAATAAATTTCTAATAATAAATTTTAATTTTTATTAATTTATTTCAAATTATATGTATTTATTTTGTATTTTTAAGCTAGAAAATTCATAAAAAATCCATTTTAATTCAATAAATAACAAAATTTTAATAAAAATTTTAAAATTAAATATTTTACCCATAAATAAACTAAAATTATCATTTTAACCCTTTTTGAATGTCAAACCAATATTGACTGACTTATTAAACACCTAGGGGCATTTAGTTCATTTTACACGAAAATTTCAAAAAATTTCTAGAAATTTTCCAAAATGATATTTTAATATATATGACATGATTCCAAGCTCAAATATACATTTTAATGTCAATTGAATCTTTTCCTCATGTCAGCCCTTAATGTTGAGAAATAGAGACAAAATCGTCATTTTCTAATTTCTCTGGGCTCCGACTTGGAAAAATTATTAAAAATCACGATTAAATAGCTCTTGAAAATTTGAGCTTAATGGTGGGGATTAGAATTTTGAAATTTCATCCTGATTTTTCAGAATTGCATTGTCAAATTAAAAAAAGTAATTGAAAAATTGAAATAAGATTATTATATTTTTCACTAATTTTCTTTCAAAATAAAATTTTTATAATGAAAGATACTTAGTATAAAATTTTTGAAATATTTTAAGATCAAAAAGTCTTCGGTTGGTTTCTGCAATCAACTAAGGGTATTTTTGTCATTTTTCAATAAATTCTAGAAAAATTTCTAAAATTATTATTAATAATTCTAAATACATTGATGACGTAAAAACAATTTTTAAACATACAGAATAATTTAATATACAAAAGTAGGGGTGTAACATTGAGCGAAATGTAATCGACAGAAATTTGGAGAAAGTCCCTATAACAAATTCGTTGAGGAGCCCTAGTTGTCGCTGAGCGAGTGACTCTGATTCGTTGAGTGAAACTCATGGTCGCTGAGCAAGAAGCCTTGTAGGGGAAAGTTGGTCCTCTATAAGGAAGGTCTTCACTGAGAGAGCATGTGGGTCGCTAAGCAAATATAATGTTCTATTATTGATCAATGTTGAAAGTGTAGTAGTCGTGAGGCATGGTTGTGAAGGACTCATAGTGTGAGTCTGAGGTGAGAATGGTGTTGAGAAGGTGATGTGAGTGGTAGGTTGCTTGGATAGGACTTTGATTTGTTGTGGGTAATTGTTGTGTGAGGTTTTTCACGAGGTATGGGCTGCTTGGATAGGGCCTTACCTGTTGACCATGCTTAGGGTCGTTTTGGGCGTGCATGGTGTTGGTAATGGTTGTGGACCACGTGTGGTGTTGGTCAGGCCCACGTGGTATTGTGTTGCTAAACAGATATATGTTGACTTCTTGTAGTTGAATGAGTGTAGTGTTGGGATATATGCATTTCATGCATATGTCGTTGGTTGAGACTATGTGATGGGCTTCATGTCGTTGTGCGGGTAGGCACGTAAGTTGGATGGTTGACAAGAGAACGTCTCAGACGAGCCTCCAACCTAGTGTCTGGATGAGACGTGGGTCTTAAAGATAGGCCTACGAGGATAAGTGGATAGATGATTTCGCAGGAGGCCAAGGCGATGTAGGCCTTGAGTCGCGATTAGCCACCACCCATATACACTTATCCTGACACACCACTAAGCTTATCTGTGTATCAGAGTTTGGCAATCCTTGAATGGTGCTTAGATAGGCCATGGTAAGGGGTGGGACCTGGTTGATCGTTCGAGATGTTGTGAATCTCTCGAGAGTCGTGTCATCATGCATTGACATCGTTGTTATAGAATTGTGTAATGTGGGACTTTGAGTTAAGAATCCCTAGCTGTATGAATGTACGTTGTATATATATATGCAAGATTGTTGAGAACCTTTGATATATGATGGTATGTTGTATGCTTGCGATTGAATGTTGAGAATTGTGGATGAATTCCTTGATTATATGATATATTGTTGTTTTCGTAAGCTTACCCTTGCCTTGTTTTGTTGTTGTTGGATGTCCTGTTGTTGTTGTTGTGTTGGTATGGCTGTGATGATCACGTCCTATGGTGTAGGAGCAAATGGAAATGTTTCAATAGACCCAGCTTCTTAGAGCTGAGGATGGGGCTGCGAGCTGGAGATGTATGGCTTGAGGAGCCAATCTTTTGTCCCTTTTGTTGTATATTTTGTTTCTTTCTTTTGATGGGGTTGTATTGGGTGACCAGCCATAGGGAGTGTGTTTTGTATCGCCCTCCCTTGTTGATGGATTTGTATATTTGATTCTTTTGATATGGCCTGGTGTTGTCCCCCATTCTTTTGCATCTGTATTAGTCTTTGTAAAGACAGTGATGTTGATAGTAGTAGAGATGGATGAATCTCTCAGCAAGTATGTGTTTCATATATATATATATATATATATATATATATATATATATATATATATATATATATTATGATTATGTGTTTACGTTTATATGCCAAGAGTAAGATTAGTAGGGTTGTTCAGTAACGACAGTTGGGTCGCTACATTTATGGTATTAGAGCTGGTCGTGTCTTTTGGTTGGCCTATGGGGAATAGGTTTGCTATGCTTGGTTGTGTCTCTAATGTTATGATATATGTTGATTGTTTCTGTTGTGTTGCTGTGGCGTGGAGCCTTCCATAAGAGAAGTGATTGTGTTTGAATGGCTTTTGAGTTGTTGTTGTTGCCATGGTTGGTTTTGTAGGATCTCGATAAGGGGATCTAATCCACCACCACCTCCAGTTGACTTTTCTCAGATAGCCAAAGCTATGGAGGGGATGGTTGTTGCTATGGCCCAACAGCAAAATACTGTGGCCTAACAATAGACCGCTATGGCTCAGTAGCATCAAGCTGCAATGAAGCAACTGGAATTGTCTCGAGCTGCTACTGAGGCTGCTCGTGTTGCTGTGCCTCCCGAGTTCCAACGGTTGGCTGAGTTCCGAAAGAGTGACCCTCCTTAGTTCAAGGGCAAGTCGAATTTGGACACGGCTGATGTATGGATGCGGGAGATAAAGAAGATATTTAGGGCGATGACTTGTCCAGATGATCAAAAAGTCACCTATATCGCATATATGTTGGTTGGTGAGGTAGAGTTTTGGTGGCAAGGAGCCTAACAGCTGATGGGGGCCTGGGGTGAGGCTGTCACCTAGGCTAGTTTTTGGGAGCGTTTTCTAGAAAAGTACTTTCAAGCAAGTGCGAGGTATGCGATGGAGATGGAGTTCCTGAGATTATATCAAGGGAACATGACAATGAGTGAGTACGCGGGCAAGTTTGAGTACTTGGCTCAGTTTTACTTACAGGCGACCACAGAGGAGTGGAGATGCCACAAGTTCAAGGACAGTTTGAGGCATGAGCTGAAGCGGATGATAGTCTCTATGACTATCAGGGAGTTCCCCACGTTGGTGGAGAAATCCAAAACAGTGGAGCGGTTAGAGTCTGGCACTCGAGTGGTGAGGACTCAGAGTAGTGGATTGTCTGGATCCAGGAGAGGAGGACATCAGAGGAAGCCCTAGAGTAGACCTTAGGGACATTAGCAACCCCTTAGGTCTCAACAGTTTGGGGTTTCAGCTTCTCAGAGTCGTTCATCGATCACTCCTCAAACTAGACCGCAGGAAGTTAAATGTTTTAGGTGTAGCGGACCACACTACCTTAGTTAGTGCCCTTTGAAGGGTAATGTATGTGTTAAGTGTTAGCAACCTAGACACATAGCCAAAGATTATATGGCCTTAGTGAAGGCGGAGTCTACCATGAACACCACCAGAGCTATGAGACCCACAACAACTGGTCGTGTTTTTCCTATGAGTGGAGCTAGAGCCTCTTGTTCTGATGATCTGATACAGGGCGAGTGTGAAATAGCTAGTAATCTATCATCTGTATTGTTTGGTTCAGGTGCCACACATTCTTTCCTTTCTTTTTAGTGTGTGAAAAAGTTGAAATTTCCTACTTGTCCATTGTCCTTTGATTTGTTTGTTTCTACGCCGACCGCTACTCTTGTGGCGACTTTGGTTGCTTGTGCTAATTGCCCAGTTGTTTTTAGTGGGTGCAGTTACAAAGTCAATTTGATTTGATTTCCATTTTCTGACTTGGATATGATCTTAGGGATGGATTGGTGATCTTCTAACCATATCCTAATTGACTGTGCTAGAAAGACCTTGATCTTCCCTAGTTTTGAAGATTCTGGATTTGTCACTGCCAATCAAGCTCAGACTTCTTTGCACAAAGGAGCTCGAGGATACATGATCTTGTCATTCTTGGAAGTCAAGAGTAGCTTGGACTTGAACTCAGTGTCAGTGGTCTGAGAATTTTCTAAGGTTTTCCTTAAGGACGTGCCTGGTATACCTTCGCAACAGGAAGTGGAGTTTGTAATAGATTTGGTTCTAGTAGCGGGGTTGGTATCAATGACTCCTTATAGAATGGCACTAGCGGAGTTGGCTGAGTTCAAGAAACAAGTGGAAGAGTTGTTGGAGAAAAAGATGATTAGGCCAAGTGTTTCCCCTTGGGGAGCATTGGTGTTGTTAGTGAAGAAGAAGGATGGTAGTTCGAGGCTATGTGTAGACTATTGGCAATTGAACAAGATCAACATCAAGAACAAGTATTTGTTGCCAAGGATTGATGATTTGATGGATCAATTGAAAGGAGCAACAGTGTTTTCCAAGATAAACTTGAGGTCGGGATACCATCAATATGAGTAAAGGATGAAGACGTACCAAAGACTGCTTTCAAGACTCGGTATAGGCATTATGAGTATGTGGTGATGTCGTTTGGAGTGACGAATGCCTTTGCCATATTTATGGATTATATGAACAGGATATTCCGTCCTTTCTTGGACAAGTTTGTCATTGTGTTTATCGATGACATTCTAGTCTATTCTCGTTCATGTGAAATGTATGAAGAGCGCTTAAGGACAGTGTTGGGAGTTTTGAAGGAAAAATAACTATATGCCAAACTGTCCAAATGTTAGTTTTAGCTAGATGAGGTGAAATTTTTCGGGCATGTGATCTCAGCTGGTGGGATTGCAGTCAACCCTGAAAAGGTGGAGACTGGGCTGTAATGGGAGTGTCCGAAGACAGCCGCCGAGATCAGAAGTTTTGTTGGATTAGCTAGTTACTACCGAAGGTTTATAGAAGGTTTCTCGAAGATGAACAGAGTAACAGCTTAGCAAGTGTAATTTAATAATTTAAATTTGAGTAGAGTAACAACTAAACAAGTACACTTTAAGGTAGTTGATGAAAAGAATGAAGTTGTTTGTGCAAAGCTCTTAGGAAGAAAATTTTTACTTGTTAATGGAAACTAATAAAATTTAAACAAAATAAGAGAGAGAAAGAAAATTTTAGAGAGAGAAGCTCTCTAGCTTATGGAGGAGAAGAATGGTGAAAATCTTGTCCAAAGGCACGCCTATTTATAGAGAAAAAAATGAGTTTAGGTGTCCATTTGATGACATGAGCCATTATGTCATAAATCTCATTTTTGATTTATTTTTAATTCACTTAAGGGACAAATATGAAAAACTAGGGACATCAATTTTAGGTGGTGAATCAGCCCCTTGTAGGTTGAAAACGTGTTGGGTGAGCTGTCCTAAAGCTCCCCAGTATAAATCTTTACTGTAATTGATTAGCCGGTATCGATAAAATTGCTTAAACTTTGAAAAGATAGTTTTTAATATAAAAAAAGGAAATTAAATACAAAACTGGACAATTACATTATTTTTCATCAAAAATAAATTTCTAATAATTAATTTTAATTTTTATTAATTTCTTTCAATTTTTATATATTTATTTTATATTTTTAAGCAAAAAAATTCATAATAAATCTATTTTAATTCAATAAATACCAAAATGTTTATGAAAATTAAAAAATTAAATATTTAATTTTAATTTCACACAGGAATTTTAGAAATTTCCAAAATTATATTTTAATATATATGACATGATTCCAAGCTCAAATTGACATTTTAACATCAATTGACTCTTTTCTTATGTCAGCCTTTAATGTTGAGAAATAGAGATAAAATCATCATTTTCTAATTTCTCTAAGCTTTGGCTCAAAACAATTATTAAAAATAATGAGTAGATAACTCTTGAAATTCTGAGTGTAATGGTAGGGATCAAAATTTTGAAAATTTCTCTCGATTTTTCAGAATTAAATAGTCAAATATTAGAAAATAGTTGAAAAACTAAATAAAAGTGTTATATTTTTCATTATTTTTCTTTCAAAATAAAATTTTTATAATTAAAATATACCTAATATAAAATTTTCAAAACACTTTGATGTCAAAAAGCCTCTAGTTTGCTCCTACAGTCAATTAAAGATATTTTGGTCATTTTACAAAAATTGTCTTAATAAATTTTTGAAATTTTTTAAAAATTATTATTGATTATTCTAAGCACATAAATGGCTTAAAAATAATTTTTAGACACTTTAAACTATTTTTATCTATTTTCTCAATTATTCAGTCCTTTTAGGGGTAAAATATTCACTTTACCCTTTTCCAAACTTTGTTTCCCAAAAATTATTAAAAATTTAAAATAAGTACTACTCACTAATACGAGCGTAATCATAGGGATCAAATTTTTGAGATTCTCATCCAGTTCTTCAAAAATAAATACAGAATAATTAGGAAAATAATTTGATAGGCCAAAGAAAAAAAAAATAGAAGTGTTACAGTTAATGCCTATATCTTCACAAAAGCTTTCAAAGTCATAGTTTTGAAATTCCCCACCATGATCATTGTGAAAGCAAAATGAAGACCAAATGAAGACTATGCTTTCCCCAATGAAGTTTTGATTATTTGAGCCTTACTTGATGAGTGCAAGTTGTAATTTGTTCCATATGTGTGTTATGTGTCTTGTGTCTGAATTGTTTGGTTGATTCCCTTTGTATGATTTGATCCTAGAGCTCATTTAAAACTTAAACAGGATAAAAAGTGAAAAGAGTTTTTGAAAAAGCTAAAAATGGACTTAGATTGCTTTTGCAACAATAGATTAAATAGAAAGATAATCGATTAAATTGATCTTGTTTCTAGAAAATAACATTTGGAGAAAAATTATCGATTGTTCCTAGAGAAGATCGATTATTTTCCCCTATTTTAAATTAATGAAATTTGGGCCTTTTTGTTTTAATTGATTAAATGCCCCAAATAATCAATTAAATGTTTCTTTGAAAATATTGGGCTTTTGTATAATGGATTAAAGGTAAAATTAATCGATTATATTGTTCTTGATTCAAACCCAGGTGTTTAGATGAACAAAATAATCAATTAAACAGTGTAACTAATCGATTATCTCAGGTTCTTATACAAATAACAAACTTCTGATCCTCTTTAAACTGTGACTCCATTTCAACACCAAAGTTTTTCTTTCAGGATAGAGTTAATCAGAGAGTTTTTCCAGAGTGATCTTATGGCTTAAATCTTTCATATTTCAACATCAAAATTTGAGCTTATTAAGGGATCATCATCAAGATCAATGTGACTCATCATCACCTAGATAAATGTACTTTAATTTGTGTGTCTATCATGATTCCAGGTGATACCAGACCTTAAACTTTATGGTGTGTAATTGTTGTGTTCTTGAGAAGGTGTTTCTCAAGTGGTTCTTACTACAAGTGGGTCTCAAGGTTTCTTGTAGGATTCAAGAACCTTGTGGGTAGTATTTATTCTTATGTAATTCTTTTGTTTTCTTTGTTGTGTGTTTGTAAAACAATTTGATTACTAGTGGGATCTCAATTAGTTTGATTAGGAAACTGGTTGCAGACCACAATGGGGTGATTGAACCATGATAAAATCTTTGTGTCACTTTCTCTTTTCCCTACACTCTTTAATTTCACTGTTACATGATTATTGTGTTTGCTCATTAAACATTGTTTCATGCATTGATCATATACAAATTGCATTAGAATTGCATTTGGGTAAATCCTTTCACCATATTCTATTGTTAAGATCAATTAGGTCAACTTTTAAATTGTTTTTGAAAAACTCTAAAAAATTTGTGAGGGACCTTAAAATTTTTATCAATCCAATTCACTCCCTTCTAGGTCCTGCCTTTTTAACTAGCAATCACTTCTTATGGATGTTATTTTTAAAATAATTTTATATTGAATAACCTTGGAGAGCTTTTTGAAAGCCTTAAAGGCATCACTT
Source organism: Spatholobus suberectus (assembly GCA_004329165.1). NCBI lineage: Eukaryota > Viridiplantae > Streptophyta > Magnoliopsida > Fabales > Fabaceae > Spatholobus > Spatholobus suberectus. The sequence continues at coordinate 21,919,985 of CM014737.1, read as the reverse complement.
TTAAGAGATAAAAAAAGTCCATGTATACCTAAAGAAGTCATCCACAATCATAAGTTCATAGTAATTTCCTCTTAGGCTCAGTTAAAAGGACCAAACAAGTCCTTGTGAAATAATTGCAAAGCTCTAGTGGGTATCATTACATGTTTAGGATTAAAAGAGACCTTGACTTGTTTGCCTTTTTGACAAGCATCACAAAGTTTGTCTTTCTCACACTTAGGCAGACAAATTACTAAGTCCTTAGCTACTAATTTGTTTAGATGATCCATGTGTATATGTGCAGCTCTTTTATGCTATGACCATATATCATTCTCTTTGCCTATAAGACATTTAGTTTCTATGGATGATGCATTTTGTAGACCAAGCATATAGATGTTTTCTATCCTATTTCCAATAAACTTGATTTCACTGCTCATGTTATCACAAATCATGCAACAACCGAAATTAAAGACAACTTTATAACATTTGTCACATAGTTGGCTCATACTTAAGAGATTGTGTTTCAAGCCTTCTACATACAATACATTTTCACTGCAAGTGTTAGGAAGGTTACCAACTTTGCTAATGCTTAAATTTTTCTTTTGTTATCGTCACCATAGGTAATATATCCACCTTACTTTAAGGAGAGATAGGAGAACTTGGTCTTGTCTCTCGTCATATGCCTTGAACAACCACTATCAAGATACCATAATGAGCTTTTGTCTTTAAGGCATACCTACAAAACAAAATTTGGAAAGAGTGTTTAGATGCCCAATTTGATTTGGGTCCTTTTTGGTTAGTAGGAGGATTTGATCCATTGGGAATCCACATGTATTTTGTAATATCCTGTTTTTCCTAATGCATGATTAAGTGTTTTAATAACTAAAAAGTGGAAATTTGATATGTAATCTAGGTGATTAAAAGAAATAAATGAATTGTTGCTATGTATGATATGTTGTATGTGATGATGGTTGTGAGTTGTTGGTTTGAAATTCTGGTTTGAATTTAGGAAATTTGAGATATGTAGTTGAGTCAATTTAGATATGTTGTGAGAATGATTTTGGGTTTTTGAGAGAAAGCAATTAAGTTAGACCAATTTTGAGATAAGGAAAGTGGCTTGGTGAGGTTTGGGCCTCAGTTGGCCAAAAGTCCAGACAAGAGCTCCGGGGGGGGGGGGGGGAGGGGTCGAAAGTATAAAAGAGGGTGGAGAGAGAGATTTCTCTTATTTCCCCTCTCTCTCCTCTCTTCATCTCTCTATCTATCTCTCTAGAATATCTCAGGTTAGCAAGGGTATTAGAGGATTTTGGGCTCGGTTTAGTGATTGTGGTGAGAGGAGGAATCAATTTGTGGAAGATTTTGGCTAAAGACACCAGATTCTCAAGGAACCTAAATTCAGATTCAGGAAGTTTTAGAGTTAAGGGAAGCTTACAATTGGTTGTTTTGTGTTAATAATTGTTGGTATGCTGATTTCTTACCGTATAATCAATTGAATCTTTGTGGATGTTGCCATTTTCGTTGTTTTTGGATGAAAATGGGTTTTGGGGAAAATTTTTGAGATTTGGATGAGAAATTGATGATTTTGTGATGAAATGTTGAATTTGTTGTGTAATCGGATGTGTATGAACTTGGTTGAGGTGGATTGATGTTGTTGGAACATCATTGATTTGAAAATCTATTTATTTGGTTGAAAAGCTTGAGTTTTTCCGTAGAAAAATCGCGTTTTTTCAAAAAATCATCATAGATAATCGATTATGGGGATCACATAATCGATTATCTGGAGTTTCAAAAGCTATTTTTATGATTTTGTTTCGGGAATAATTGATTATGAACTTTGATAATCAATTATCTAGGTTTTAGAAAAATTTCCTCTAGTTTTGGTTCGGAAATAATCGATTGTGAAAACCCATAATCGATTATCTTTGTTGAAAAATGAAATTTGATGCATTTTGGTTCGAAAATAATCGATTATGGAAACCCATAATCGATTATCTCTGCTAAAAAAATGAAATTTGATGCATTTTTACTATAGTACATAATCTGTTATTTCAGAACTAAATGTACCATTTAAGATTTCACAATTTTCATTTCAAAATGCGAAGTATTTTGTATATACACATATAAAAAGGCTATTATACATTTTCAAAGGTTCTATTTAAGAATGATGGAGAGTTGTCCAGGTGGGATATGATTTTCTTTAAATTAAAGAAGTGAATTGTTTCAAAGGTTTTTGTAAATTTCAAGATTTGCCAATCTTCCAAATGGTTTTCAAAGAAGGTCTTGGTTTTCAAATTGTAGTTGATTGTTGGATTGGTTGTGAAGTGGAAGGTTGCTTAGATAGGACCTCTACTTGATGTGTATGATATTATTGTATGAGGTTTCTCATGAGGTGGGCTGCTTGGATAGGGCCTTACCTGTTGACCATGCAAGAGGCTGAATTGGGCGTGCATGGGGTTGATGGTGACTGTTGGACCACAGGTGGTGCTGAGTAGGCCACGTGGTGTTATGCTAATACATATATATGATATAATAACTGTTGTGATTGAGTTAATGGTTGTGTTGATATGTTGATATATATATATATATATATATATATATATATATATATATAAATATAATATAATGATTGTTTGGTAGAGTTGATTTTTGTGGTGATACATGCATTGGCATGCATATGTTGTTTGCTGAGGTTGTGTGGGTCTTAAGCCGTATGCGGGCAGGCATGTAAGGTGGATGGTGACTAGAGTTGGTACTCAAATAGGCCTCCAACCTAGTGCCTGGATAAGAAGTGGGGTTTTAAAGCTGGATCTAGGAGATAAGTGGATGGGTAGATCCCGCAAGGGGCCAAGGTAGTGCAGGCCTTGTGTCGCGGTATACCACCACCCACATACACTTATCTTGACAACCATAAGCTTATCCAACTGATCAGAGTTTTGGCAATTCCTAAATGGTGCTAGATGGCCATGGTAGGGGATAAGACTTGGCTGATCACCCGAAATGTAGAAATCTCTCGAGAGTCATGTCATTCATGCATTGACATGTGGTAGTGAAAGCATGGGTGTTGGATTGTGGTGTATTTAACCCATTCTTGATGAATTTGATTTCAATTTGGCAAATGATGGTTTGATGATATAAATTATATATATGCTATGGTTGTTGTTATTTCGTAAGCTTACCCTTGCCTTGCTGTTTTGTTTTGGTATGGTTGTTGTGGTTGCTGTTGTTGTCGTATGTTGTTGTGCCTGTGATGATCACGTCTTATGACATGGGAGCAGATGGTGATGCTTTAGTGAACCCGGCTACTCAGAGATGATGGTGGAGTTGCTTGCGAGTTAGCTCTTTTTGGATGTGTTGTTTTGTATTATATTCTTTTGATGGGATTGTATAGAGTGACCAGCTATAGGGAGTGAGTTTTGGTATCCCTCTTCCCTAGTGATGTATATTTTGATATCTTTGATATGAGCTGGTGTTATCCTATAGTTGTGTATGCATGATGATGACAGGAAAGATAAATGAATCTCTAAATTGATGTGTATGACTTATATACAGATATGTTATGCTTTTATTCACCTAATAAGGTGTATATGGTGTATGTTTAGTAGCGACAGTTGGGTCATTACATATTTACCATTGGGAATACCATAATTTCGAAAATGACAAATAGATATAGTATGCCATTTTTGTTATAATAAAAGCAAGTTACAGAAGGTGTACTTGTAGCTTTTCTAAAGTTGAAGAAATTCTTATAGGATTTCTCTTGCATTTGGTAGTTATAGCCTATTTTGACTTTATCTAACATGCATTTTTGTCTACCCAACAAAACATCCAAGTTAGCCTTACCAAGAGTAAACTTAGCTAGGGTTTTTTTTTTCCAGGTAGTCATTTTTAGCCTTTAGATTGATGCAATTTTCACATTCATTAACCTTGGCTTTTGATGATGATACATAAGTACAACTAGAATTCTTATAAGTGAGGTCTAGTGTATCATGTTCTAGTTTTAGTTCATTATATTCCTTTTTCAACTTGGCTAATTGAGATTCATAAACATTGATTTTACTCTTTTGTCTATTATTGGTGACAACCAGTTTTTGAGCTTCATCATGCAACTCAATGAATGCATCTTGCAACTGATCATAGTTAGATGAGATCTCAAAGTCTAAGTTACTTACATTATACTCTTCTTCACAATTAGCCATCAAGTAAAGGTTGGCTTCTTCATCCTCTTTGGATTCACTTAAGGAACTTAAGTCGCTTTCCTCCCAAGCAATATAAGCCTTCTTTCCTTTGTTTTCCCTTTTTTACTTGTTTTCTCCCTTAGCCGCTCTTTAGGTAAATAGGACAATTCGCCTTTATGTGTCCTTGCTTCCCACACTCGAAACATGTGTATGTAGATTGGCTTGGTCATTTTTCTTAGAGTTCTTCTTTTGTGATAGGTTTGCACTCCTATTCTTCTTCTTAAAGAGCTTGTTGAGTTTGTTCACAAATAGGATATGGTCTTCATTTTCAGTCTCCTTTAAATCTGAGCTATCATTCACCTCATGATCTCCTTTTGAAGAGGAAGCTTTCAATGTAGCTTTTTGTTTTGTTTGATTCCTCATCTTCTTCTATTGTGCTCCAATTCATATTCCCTTAGCTTTTCCAAAAATAGCAGTGAGATTCATTATTACTAAATCCTTTGATTTGGCAATAACTATAAATTTAGGTTGCCATGTCCTATTTAGACATTTCATCACCTTGACATTGAGTTTCTTCTTGTCAAACCATTTACCTAAGCCAATCAAATGATTAATAATATGAGTGAAGTGTTTTTGAACTTTGGAGATAGTTTCACCATTTTTTATACAAAACATTTCATATTCTTGAACTATTGTTTGCTAGCCCTTTTCACGTTAGTGGTTCCTTTGTGTGTGAGTTGTAATGTGTCCCACATTTCTTTTGTAGATGTGAATTGTGAAACTTTAAAAAACTCATCATGCATCAATATAAGTATTATGATGTTTTTAGCTTTATAACTATATTGAGCCTTTCTTTTCTCATCCTTAGTCCATTTAGTCTAGTTTTTCTCTTTTAATTCTGCTTTAACACCATGCATAGGAATGAAGGGTCCATTTTCCATAGCATCCCAATTTGTTACATCAATTGCTTCAATAAAAATCTTTATTGTTATTTTCCAATAGGCATAATTTTCTCTATTAAAGATAAGGGGTCAGTTTATGGAAGCACCTTCACCACACGGTATTTGGTTTCCAACCATTTTTTAAAGAAAAAGCTTGAATAACTCTTAAGAAACTAGCTCTTAATACCACTTGTTAGTTAAAATGGCAAGATCCAAGAACAGGGTGAAGTAGATCTTTAAATATTTTAGGTCCCTCGAACAATTTTTGCAAAACTTTAATAAACTTTTTGATGATTATTAATTCAATCAATTTCGTAGTGGGATGTGAAAAAAAGCTATCCAAATGCAAGTCCTAATACAACAACTATATGATCAATGTGTGAACAATATGCATTATGCAGCTTAATTAATCATAAAGATAATAAGTTAAACAGAGAAGGGTAGAGAGAAAATGACACAAGAATTTTTTACTAGTTTGATCATCCTACTATGATCTACGTCCAATCCTCAATCAATCTGATTGAGTGTTTTCACTAGTAACTCAAATGTTTTACAAGCAAGCAACAAAAAATACAAGAATTACACAAACAAGCCACAAACCCATATGGTTCTTGAACCTTTCTAGATACCTTAAAACCCATTTGTAGAAGCTTACTACAAGCAACTCTTAAGAATAACTAATCTCATGAAAACAACAATCACAAACAAGATACAGGTTTGGTATCACTTGAATTCCATGATTGATGAACAAATTGAAAATCAAACTTATCTAGCTATTGATGACTCCTTTTGAATCTTGATGATGATCCATGGTTAAGCTCAACATTTGATATTGAGATATGAAAACATAAATCTCTAACACCACTTAACATTTTTGCACTTTTTCATTATTGGAAGAAACTCTCTTGTTTGGAAAATGGAGTCACATTGAAATTTGATTTAGAGTTCGTTATTTATAGATAAAACTGAAATAATTGATTATTTCCATTGCATAATCGATTATTTTGTTCATCCAAACACCTTGGTTTGAACATGGAACAAGATAATTGATTATTTCGTCATATAATCAAGTATTACAAAGAGCATATATTTTGGAAACATCAAATAATCAATTATATTTCCACTTAAGTGATTAAAATAGTAAGACCTAATTCTTGCAATACAAAACAAAGTAAAGTGATCGATTATAGGAAGTAAAAAATCGATTATTTTGTTCCTAATGTCATTTTTCAGAAACATAATTAATTTAATCTGTTATTTCTAATTTTAATATGTTATTCCAAAAACGAATTACATTTTATACACTCACGTTCTTGGTTTTATTTTAAGATTTTCAAAAACATCTTATCACTTGTTAATTTCTTAAGTTTTAGTTAAGCTCTAGATCAAATCAAGTTAAAAGAGGAATCACTCAATCAAAGCTAAACACAAACACACAAGACACACGCACATAAATAACCAATACAAGTTGCACTCGTCAAGTGAGGCTTGATCATTAAAATGTTGTAGTGAAAGCATTAATCTCCTTCTTACTTTCACATTCTTCCCCTTTTTGATGATGATAAACCATTTATGATGAATTTTCTTTGTATTGGTCATATTCAAGAAAAACAACCCACCCTAGTTTAAAGAAGCTCTTGATCCAAATGGCGTTAAACTCTAGATTAAAGAAATTAAGAAGATCTTCATTGCTATGGTGTGCATTAATGCACACAAAGCCATTTTTGGTTGTATTTATGCTGATAGAAGAAGTAGAAAACTGGTGGCGATTTACTAGGCAATAATTATAAGCTAAAGGGAGGCAGATAACTTGGGAGTCTTTAGGAAGAGATTCTTGGAAAAGTACTTTCTAGAAGATCTCGAGATGCGTAAGGAAGTTAAGTTTTTGAACATAAAAAGGGAAATATGTTTGTTGGAGTGTATATTGCAAAGTTTGATGAGCTTTCAAAGTATTGCCCTTACTTTAATGAAGGAGTGGATGAATGCTCGACATGTTCAAAGTTTGAGAGCAGATTGAGACCTAAAAATCAAGCAAGCTGTGGGATACTTGAAGATTACTTAGTTCCCAACTTTGGTCAATCATTATCAAATTTATGGAGGCGATACAAAGGAAAATCAAGCTCAATAGAAGAACTTTGGCTCTTAGAGGAACAAAAAGAAATATTTTAATACAAGAAGAAACATTATTATACTTTAACTCGTTTCTCTAGGAATACCTTTAGGCAAAAGACTCAGCCTGTTGCTAGGAATTCAAATTTTGGGGTGAGAAGAATGTCAATTTCAGCTGATTGATATTCTTCTTACCCTAGAAGATGTAATCTTCCTCCTTAGGTTCATATTCTAAAGGTACATCATAGTACTTAAACACCTTTATTAACAGCATTCTGTAAGGCACACATGAAGTGGTCTTTACTGGCTTTGTGGCAACAATCATATGGTTCAGAATTAAGGGATAGCTTATTCCAAAGATGGTACAGAACCAAAAAGATCTTGGTTAGAGAACTTCTTATAGGTTCCGGCTCTATGGAGAATGGAATGCATGCACACATAGTGCACAATCCTCCCAAAAGAATTCATAGTATTGGACTTAAGTTCCTTTCCATTGTTTCCGAGGAACTCATCCACTACATCTTTGTTATCCAAGCCTGCTTTATCAAACCATAAGTTATCATAGTAGCATAGCTCCTCTTCTAGTACCTTCATAATGGTAGGCATAATGCTATCAAATATGAAAATATTAGTCCCTTTGATGAGGGCATTAATACTCAAATTCCCTTTTTCAACTTCAACGGATGCATAGCCTTGGGTAAATAGGTCTTGAATTTCAAAGAACCTTTCCCACTTTAGTTTCTTCACAAAGTACGATATGTCCTAGACTTTTTCCTTTACTTCTTTTAAAAGGGAGATTCTTCTATTTACAACCTTTTTCTGATCCCAACTTCTCTTAAATTTCTCTATAGTTTCTCTGTTTTGAATAAAGAAACTTCCTTCTTCTCCATTCTCAGCTTCTTCTTCTAAGACTTCTCATTCTTTTCACAAACCTTCTTTTGTACCACTCCTATTTTTGCATATCAAATTATTTTTTTAATTATTTTGCATTTATTTTTAAAGAACCAGATGGGAATCTCATAAATTTGATCCCTATGGTTATGCTTATATTAGTTAGTAGTACTTAGTTTATATTTTTAATAGTTTTTGGGAAATGGAGTTCGAAAAAGGGTAAAATGACTATTTTGCCCCTAAAAGGATTGGATAATTGAGAAAATAGATAAAAATAGTTAGAGGTGTCTAAAATTTATTTTTAAGTCATTTATGTGCTTAGAATAATTAATAATAATTTTAGTAATTTTTTAAAAATTTATTAAGACAATTTCTGTAAAATGACCAAAATACCCTTGGTTAACTACGGGAGCAGACCAGAGACTTTTTGACTTCAAAGTATTTTAAAAATTTTATACTAGGTATATTTTAATAAAAAAATATATTTTGAAATAAAAATAGTGAAAAAATGTAACACTCTTATTTCAATTTTTCAACTATTTTTCTAATATTTAACTATTTAATTCTGAAAAATCAGGATGGAATTTCAAATTCTAATTCCCATCATTATGCTCAAAAATTCAAGAGCTATATAATTGTGATTTTTAATAATTTTTCCATGCCAAAGCTTGAAAAAATTAGAAAATGACAATTTTGTCCCTATTACTCAATATTAAGGGCTGACATGAGAAAAAGATTCAATTGAAATTAGAATGTCAATTTGAGCTTGGAATCATGTCATATATATTAAAATATAATTTTGGGAATTTTCTGGAATTTCTGTGTAAAATGACCAAAATGTCCCTAGGTGTCCGATAAGTCAACCAGTATTGGTTTGACATCCAAAAAAGGTAAAAATTGTAATTTCAATTTATTTATAAATGAAATATTTAATTCTATAATTTTTATAAAAATTTTGGTATTTATTAAATTAAAATGGATTTATTATGAATTTTTTAGCTTAAAAATACAAAATAAATAGATAAAATTTGAAATAAATTAAGAAAAATAAAAATTAATTATTAGAAATTTATTTTTGATGAAAATTAATGTATTTTTCCATTTTTACATTTAATTTCATTTTTTTGATATTAAAAGTCAATTTTTTCAAGTTTAGGCAATTTTATTGATACCGGTTAATTTACCCCCAGATAAAACTAACATCTAGAAGCTAGACAGCTAAGGGAGCACATCCACAACCTAGGAATAGCTGATTCGTCACCCTATTTTTGATATGTGTCCCTAAATTAATTAAAAATAAATTAAAAATAAGATTTATGACATAATGACTTATGTCATCAAAGTGGACACCTAAGCCTTCTCTTCCTCTATAAATACCTCCCATCCTTGGTCATTTTCATACACCTCTCCATCTCTCAAGCCACCAAATTCTTAGAGAGTTTCTCTCTCTAGAAGAAATTTTCTTTTACTTTGCTTTTATGCTAAAATTTTACTAGTTTTCCAACAATTAGTAAAGTTCTCTTCCTAGGAGCTTTGCCTCAACAATTCCATCCTCTTCATCAACCACCTTAGAGGTAATGGGGGGAGTGGGGTTGGTTCTAAATTATTGTCACTTTGCATGTTGGTACCTCCCCTAAACCCGGTTAGGCTTAAGTTTTATTATTATTATTATTATTGTTATATTGTTTAATGTTAAACTTGAGTTTTTGCTAAGTTGTTACTTTTCCCAAATTTAGATTATTAAATTATAATTGCTAAGATGTTACTCTGCTCAAATTTAAATTATTAAATTATACTTGCTAAGCTGTTACTCTACTTAATTTTAGAAAATTAAAATGCACTTGTTAAGCCGTTACTCTGCCCAATTTTAGAAAATTAAAATGCACTTGCTAAGCTGTTACTCTGCTCAAATTTAGCAAATTAACATGTATTTATTTAGTTGTTATTCTGCCAAAATTTTAACAATTAAACTATAATTACTATATCGTTATTTTGTTAAAATTTTAGGCATTGTGCAATTTCTGCAATAAAAGGCAGAAATATTAATTGTACTAGTGCTCAAATTAAATGAGACTAGGAAAACCTCTGTTTGAGAAATTAGGAAGTGATAAATTAGTGAGTAATGTAAAGCAAGTGACATGCAGTGGCATGACACCTTGCTAGGGAAGCTACGGTTTGGTACGCTGTGGGATGAAAGGCAGGACCCATGGTTAGGTCTAGAGGGTATGGTATCAAGTGGTGAGCGTCCTAATGGCCAAGGTAGAGCTCTTGAGCCGGGAAAATCACTTAACCAGCTTGATAACCTTGACAACTGCTTAGCATCACCAGGATTGGTGAGAGTATACCTCTATAAATAGATATCCTAAATTGTTATTTTGTTCCTCAATGATGTTGAGGACTGTACCATAAGATGATGTTGAGAGAGGTATATGTACTCTCAGTCACTTCCTAGGTTATGTTAAGAACTATTACCCACTAATGGAAAGTATGGATCCATATCGAGTCAAGAATTGTATAATATAGAATAAATTTTAGGTTCCCCTTTTATTGTCAACAGTGTTTTATCTGTATTGTGTGGTAGAATTCCTACCATATATGTAAAAGTGATATTAGAACAAATCACCTCACTCCATTACTTTTTTTTTATGCATGATTGATCGCAGTTAAGGAAGACTCGGTTGTTGATGAGGACCTATAGGCATAGTCTGATGGCTTGTTATTTTATGGGATAAGGTAGAAGGACACTACTTTGACTAGGATTTTTTTATGTATTGGGAATAAGTAGTAACTATTTTGATGTATATTTAAATCTCCTTGTATTTCATTTATTTTTCTAATTATGAAATCATGATGTACTGTTTCACGATAAATACATACAGATTTTATTTTTTTACTATCATTTTCAAATTTTGTTAAATTTACAAATGTTCTATTATTAAAAGCAAAGAAAAATTTTACTTGCATTTTTAAATAAGTAAATAATTATGGGTTATGTTCAATGTGAATGGGTGTCACACCTTTCTCTTAGGTGACCCTATCACCGCACCCTTTAGCTTAGGATGAGTAACCTAACTAGTTTCCTTAGAGTCAAAATCTGACACATTGATTAGTTCCATTTTTTGCCTCGCTTTATCTTTTTCTTTGGCCGCTAGAGATGTTTTGAATGACCTCTTAAAGGGTGTTTATTGAAACGGAGTCTCAACAGATTTAGTGGCTTAAGGAAGAGAAGTCTGAGAGGACTTGCTCTTAAAATTGGAAGAGGAAGAGGATTTATTGGACTCAGATGTAACATTTTTCTGAGTAAAGTTCTTCACAATAGCAGTTTTGACTTTGGCCATGGTTAATTTTTTGAACTAAGAAGTGGAGGAGTTTTGGAGGGAGAGAGAGAGTACCAAAATAGATGAAACAAATTAAGGTAAAAGTGATTTACCTTTCTATTAAGAGGATATTTATACTTGTTATCTCTAACGTTTAAAAGTAAAGGTTCATTAATTGAACCTATTTTTGGGGAGAAGGGATTAAATCCCTTTGAATTTTTGTTACACAGAAAATAGCCATTATCTATAATGGTCAAAAATTAATTATTGGGTTGATCGTTTTTATCAGTCATTTTGGGCCAAACAATTTGGGTCATCTAAGGCCCATTGTTGCCCTTTTTGAACCTTACATGGTTCAGAATGTACAAAGGACCATGAAGTTTTCTAAGCATAATCACATACAAGCAATTATTCAGGCATAATTCTAATGTGTAACTAAGATTTAATAAAATTGAACCTTTCCTTAATCAAGGGTTTGGCCAGAATGTCAAGTAATTGTAACTTAGTTTCAATGAAGCAAAGTTCAATACTACCTTTTTGAACATAGTCTTTTAAAAAATGATGCTTAATATCAATGTGTTTTGATCTTGAATGTTGAATGAGATTCTTTGATAAATTAATTGCACTGGTATTGTCACAAAAGATGGGAATCTTCTTATATTTTAATAAGTAATCCATCATTTGGTGCTTGATTTATAGCATCTGTGAGCAACATGCAGTAGCTGAGATATATTTAGCTTTAGTAGTCGAAGGCAATGATGTTTTGCTTCCTTCATGACCAAGAAATCAATGATTCTCCCAAGAATTGGCAAATGCCACTTGTTCTTTTTCTTTCAACTTGTCACCGGCATAATCAAATCCCAATACCCTACAAGAACAAACTCAGAACCTTTCTTGAACTAAAGGCCATAATCAGTAGTTCCAACCAAATACCTTAGAATTTGTTTTACTGCTATAACATGTGATTCTTTGGGACAAGATTGGAATATTGCATATAGTCCCGTAAAGAATAAAATATTAGGTCTACTAATGGATAAATATAACAGAAGGTCAATCATACCTCTGTATTCTTTCTTTGAAGTACTCTTTCCATTTTCATCTTTGTCAATAATAGAAGATGAATGCATGGAGGTTGCCATTGGCTTGGCATCATCTATTTTGAACATTCTGAGTAGGTTCTTAGTTTACCTTTATTAATGGATAAAGATTCCTTCATCCTTCTGAACTATTTGTAGTTCAAGGAAAAACTTGAGCTCATCCATCATGCTCATCTTAAATTCTCCTTTCATTAATTTTGAGAAGTCTTAGCACATTTTCTTAAAAGTGGCTCCAAAGATAATATCATCTACTATATTTGGACAATTAGAAGATGTTACTTTTGAGCCTTTTTGAAGAGCCTTTCTCTAAAGTCTAGACATATTGGTTTCTTCAGAATGGTCCTTGTTTTCATTTTGAACATTAGAAAGCTATATAGGTGCTTCTGGCAATTCTTCTTTTACCTTTTGAATGCTTTCTGATCCCTATGCAAATTGGTTATGATTTTTTTGGTTCAATTTTAGTCTTTCCAACTCATCTTCTAGATATACAATCTTTCTCTTCTCAAGTGTATCATCAGTTTCATAAAAAACAACATGCATACTTTCTTCTATAATTTATGTTTTTAAATTTTAAATGCTATATGCCTAGAGGTTGTATAATAACATAAAAAGATTGCCTTTTTTGATTTCTCATCAAACTCCCCTAAATTATCTTTATTATTCAAAATATAACATTTTCATCCAAATACATGAAAGTATGATATATTGGGCTTTCTTCCCTTCCATGATTCTTATGTAGTCTTGTTTAGAAGCCTTTTGATAGAAACTATGTTCAGAATGTAGCAGGAAGTGTTTATAGTTTTTGCCCAAAAATAATTTTGAATACTGAAATACGAAAAAGCGCACAAGAAGGGGGGGTTGAATTGTGCCTTGTAAAACCTTTTTTCGAAATAAGTAGATCAAATAAAAACGTTTTCAAGCGTAGGAAAGAGAGAAGAAAACACAAACGGTTTTATACTGGTTCACTCAACCTGAGCTACGTCCAGTCCCTTCACCCAGAAGGTATCTACTAACCAATCTTAGGTCACAAGTATTGTTCGTGGCCTCTTCAGGCTTTACAACGCAATCTCCCTAGATTGCTTAACCCAAGTATTCTTTTACACTAAGCCTCTCCAGGCTTTCACAACACACAAGTGTTTTTAAGAGGAAGGGTTAACTCACGTAGTGAGGATTTGAAAGATTTAGCTCAAGATCACTTTGAGGATCTTTACAAAATTTTGCTATCGTCCACTGGACGCTCTTAACAGATTATTACACAAATCTTTATGTTCTTATTCTTTTTGACAAACTTCGCCTTTTTCTATTCACCCTTTTCATTTTTCGTTGGTGCATGTATATATAGTCTTCAGGAAAAAGATCCGTTGTAGATAATTTGACTCTTTACGCAATGAGAAGCGTGCAGACTATCTTTTCAAAAATGTCAGGCGTGGCAATTGTAGACTTGTACTACAAGGGAAGGTGCAGGACTGCGCTGGCGGTCTGTTCTTCTGAACCTTCTTCATTTGTCTTGTCAGCTTGATAAGTTGACTTGCTTTATCTATTCTGCTGTGCTTTTGTACTGAATTGATGTTAATGCTTCAATCAGATTTGAACATTAGTTCACTGGAGTAGTAATATGTAATTACGAGGCAGACTTAGCATAAATCTAATTGACGTTCAGACTAAAAACTTAGTCGTTTGAATATATGATCTTGGAGACTTGGACGGTCGCCTCCAGTTTGTTCAACTGGATGGTCTTTAAACACGTCTACTGCACGGTCTTTGACATGTTTACTGGACGGTCTTTAACATGACACTGGACGGTCCTTGTTGGCGAGTCTCTTCTTAGCTGTGACAGGGTTAGTCTATACGCGCAAATATGAACATTAATAAGCTTTGTTATCTTCAAAACATTGAGGGTTTAGACGCTTCTACGTCTTTGGTTCCAACAAATACCAGATTTATTCAGAAGAGTTCTAGCCATTTCCTATAAAGTTCTATTTTTCCTTTCCACAACATCATTCTATTGTGGTGTTTTTGGATAGGAAAAATTATGAATGATCCTTTTTTTCATTTAAAAAATATTTGAAAGAGGTGTTTTGAAATTCTCTTCCATGATCACTTTTAACAAAAATAATTTTAGAACCTTTTTCATTCTGAACTTTTTTACAAAAGCTTCTGAATGCATCAAATGACTAATCTATATAGGATAGGAATAATGCCCATGTAAATCTTGAGAAGTCATCAACTATTGCAAACAGTCTTAGTAAGACCAAACAAGTCTATATTTAGTAATTCTAGTACTTTTTGAGTGGTTACTACATTCTTTAGGATGAAAGCTAGGACATTGGTTGTTTTCCTTTGATGCATGCCTCACAAACTCTATTTTTTTCATACTTAATTTAGGTAGACTATAATGCCTGTTTTCTTTTTGTGATTTAATTAAGTCATTTAAATAATTTAAGCATAATTTAAATTTATTTATTTACAAAAGAATTAATTAAATGGAATTTGGATGATTTATTTTATTTTATTTTTTGTTTTATGTTTATGTTTTATAGGAGAGTGTTTGTAGACCATAAGCTATTCTCCTTATTATGAGATAAGTGTGATTAAATTATATTGGAGAAATTTTTACCCAAAATGGGCTTGGCCAATGATACCCTCTAAATGACCCTAACCTAGTTTTACCCTAATAGGGAAAAGTGAACCAAAACCTTCCCCTCCTACCTAAAGAGTGTTGCCCCTTCTCCTCTCCCTCTACCCTCGCTCTTACTCTCTCCTTCTATTGGAAGCATTAAGAACCTTAGCTTTAGGGTGTACGTATAGGATCTGTAACACTATGATTTCTTAATGTATGATTTAGTGGTTTAATAACTAAAAGTGGAATTAATATGTGATTATGGTGTTTAAAATAAATAAATAGATTGTTGTTGTTGATCGTTGTTATTGTGTGGTTTTAGTTTTATGTTATTGACTTGGAATTCTTAGCTAAGTTTAGGGAACTGAGAAAAATGTGCTTGAGCCAAATTGAGAGTGTTATTGATACTGGTTTGGGTTGTTGAGAGAAAAACAGTTAAGTTAGAACTGTTGTGAGTTTTGGAGAGTGAATAGACGGACCCTGAGCTTTAGTAGGCCTGAAAGCCTTTGTGAGGCCAAGGAGAGTTTTAAAACCCCTTTTTGTCTCTCATTCTCTCATTTCTCATTTCACTCTCTCAGACTCACCTTCTCATTCTCTTATTCTCCGTCTCTCTCTCACTCTTTTTCTCTCTTTCTCTCATTTTTCTCCTAATCCTTATCGAGATTCTTGAAGTGTGAGACCCAAATCCAGTGAGGAATCCTGTTTTAGGCATCGGAGGGCTATTATTGCCTTGCTTTCACAGAGTTTGGCTCAAGGTTCTACATCTCTCACGTTTTCCCTTCCCAACCTCGGATTCAGAAGCTCCAAGAGGTAAGGGAAGCTTACTCTTGCTAGATTTGTGATGTATGAACATGATTGTGTGTGAATATCACTTTGGGTGGTCCAAATTTGGATTATATGTTGGTTGTGGTGAGAATTTTGAATGAGAATGGGTTTTGGGGGAAAAAATCTGAATTTTGATGAGAAATCCATGAGTTGTGTAATGAAATGTTGAATTGGTGGTGTAATCTGTTGTATATAGCTTGGTAGGGTGCATTGATGATATTGAATCCCATTGATTCGAAAATTTGAGTTTAGGTGTTTGAAAGTTTGAGTTTTTGCTGTAATAAATTGTGTTTTTCGTAATCTTGTCGCCAGATAATCGATTATGGAAGTTGATAATTGATTATCTGAAGCTCTAGGATCGGTTTTCATGAATTTGGCTCGGCAAATAATTATGGACTCTGATAATCGATTCTGGGTTTCAGAAAAATTTCTTCTATAATGACCCTCTGTCGCTACAATACTACTCACATTCCTCATCTTTTGACCATAAGTTTAATCATTTACAAAACCTGATTATATCACCATTCATAACCATAAAATTTATACAAATCCAAAGATATCATGTACGATTAAGGTTACAATATAATAACATAACTTCCTATAGCTGGTCATTTTATACATCATCTAAAAGAAAAATAAAAACAATTAGGAATATCAATTCCTTTAAAGAAAAGAACAAAATATAATTCTCCATGCTTATTCAATCTCGTCACTGGCTGAAACAAAGCTTCATCACCAACTAAGTGAAGCTGAACTTGTAAAAAACTCAACATCTGCTCCCACGCCAAAGACGTGATCATCACAGGCACGAACCATATGTGCAAACGACGCAAGGATAAGCTTACTTAAAATAATAACTATAACAACTGTATAACCACAACACAACAACCTTATATCAGCAATACCTTATCATTACCATCACCAATCATAACAATTTCAAACAGCCACAATAACCAAGTAACAACAATAATATGCCTCCGCTACTAACACCTAACACCACCAACAATAACAATTGCCAAGTACTCATCACAACAACATCGAATAACCATAATGACAATTTCATCATCATACAAGTTTAGATTCCCATTTCATTAGAAAATGAGTTTGTATACATATAACACAACTCATCATAATACATCTAGAGTTCTCAACGTTATGTCATATATATATATATATATATATATATATGTATAAGATACATTCATGCAAAAGAATTCTCAACTCAGGACTCCACGTCACATCACAATCATCACAACTATGTAAATGCATGATGACAAGACTCTCGAGAGATATTCAACATTCCAAGCGTAGGCACTAGGGTGGAGGCCCATCTGAGTTCCTACTCTGGTCACCATATAGGCCCATCTGAGTTCCTAACTTGGTCACCCTTTAGGCCCATCTGAGTTCCAACTCTGGTCACCTTTCCGCTTTACATGCCTACCCACATCACTGCTTGAGATCCACACAACCTCAGCCCACACATATGCATGTATGCATGATCCACAATAACAACTCAATCACAACAATCATCAAATCATATATATATGTATCAACATATCACCACGTGGCCTACTTAGCACCACTGTGGTCCAATCGTCACTACCAACTCCATGCAGGCCCAATCTAGCCTCTTGCATGGTCAACAGGTAATATATTTCATTATCATAACATTCTACAACTAGTGGAGGTTCCTACTTAGGCAACCTTCCACCCGACTACCTCTTTCCAATGATTTATCAAAATAACTCCATAGCAATAAAGAAGAAAACCAAGAACCACTGTAGAAAACCATGTGAACATTTTTTTTTATCTTAAAATGTACATTTAACAATTACATGTGCCAATGAAGTCATCACACATAACCACAATATTATAACAACACAATAACACCATCAACAAGATCGTAAGCCACCAATATCACTCACAAGCACTAATTTATAACAACATAAATATCCTCAAAATCAAGCATACCATAAGAATTTAAATTTCTTTTAAATCTAAACATTTTTCTAATATTTCAAAGGATTATCCCTACACATCAAATCCAAGGCAATCATTTACCTTTCATATTCTTACTTGGATTCAAGTCTCACTCAACTAAAATAACAAATCACATTTATTTTTTTTGCAGCATCCCACACGGCGGTACACATCATTGTCGCCCGGCGACATACTGCCTAAGACCCATTTTTTTACCTCGGGTTAATCAATGCCCAGCGGGACAAAAATGTAGCCCGCGATGTTCTTCCAGGACCCCTTCTGGGCTCGGGAAGAACCTCGTCCAGTGGGAAAGGCCGTCACCCGGCATCACTCGCAATGCGAAGAGTATTTGGGCTTTGATTCTTCAAACCCATGAATTCTAATTGCTATACAATCATTCTAAATCAATTCTAAACACTTTTATTGCATTTCTAACTGATTATACAACAATTTTAGCCGTCAAACAACCTCAAATCTCAAAATTTCTTTCAAAACCCATTTTGTTTCAAAACTTTCATACTCAAAGTTTCCACCAAAATCAATCCATTTCAAGGCAAGAAATCAACACATCCATGATCACAAACACGAAAATCAAGCAATAGTAAGCTTCCCTTACCTTTAAAACTTCAAATTTGAAAGTTGGGAAGATGAGAATATGAGAGAAAAGACTCTTGAGCCAATCTTCTAAGAAATCCACCCTCGCACTCAAGAACACAAATCGGGTTGAGAACGTCTAACACCCCTAACTAACTTGAGAAATCTCGAGAGAAATAGAGAGAGATGAAGAAAAGAGAGAGAAGGAGAATGAGGGTCTCCCCCTTCCTCCTCCTTTTATACCGAGCTCCTCAGAGCTCTCACACGGACTTTTGGCCAACTGAGGCCCAAATCTCACCAAATCACTGTTCTTATCCCCAAAACTGATTTAACTCAACTGTTTCTCTCAAAAGCCCAAAATCACTCTCATAACATATCTAGATTGGCTCAAGCACATATCTCAAATCCCCTAAAATCAAACCCGAATTCAAACAGATAATTCACCACTTTCACCACATATAACAAACCATATACAACAACAATTCATTTCTTCCTTTTAATCACCTAGATTACATATCTAAGTTCCTACTTTTAGTTATTAAAACACTAATTAGATATTAGGAGAAACAGGGTGTTACATCTTCTGCTTTTGGTTCAGAAATAATCAATTATGGAAACCCATAATCGATTATCCCTGCTGAAAAATGAAATCTGATGCATTTTTACTAACGGATATAATCTATTACTACAGTTCATAATCTGTTATTTCAGAACTGAATGTACTATTTAAGATTTCATAGTTTTCATTTCAAAATGAATGTATATTATGTATATATACATATAAAAAGAGTATTATACATTTTCAAAAGCTTTATTTGAGAAAAATGGAGAGTTGTCTAGTTGGGATATGATTTTCTTTAATTTAACGAAGCGAATTGTTTTGAAGGTTTTTGCAAATTTCCAGATTTACCTATCTTCCAAATGGTTTTCAAAGAGGTCTTGGTTTTAAATTATGAAATGGTGGTTGGATATGTCATTGAAGTGGAAGGTTGCTTAGATAGGACTTCCGCTTGTTATGTATGATATCGTTCCTCACGAGGTGGGCTGCTTAGATAGGGCCTTACCTGTTGATTATGATTGAGGCCGGATTAGGGCCGGTATGGTGTTGATGGATGTTGAGTGGCCGTATGAGGTAGCTGACGATGGACCTCTTTCCACTGGTTGTTTGATATACATATATATGTTGTATGTTTATGTTGTGGTTGAGTGGTTGATGGTGTGTACATGCATTCATGCATAGTTGGCGGTGAGGTAGCTGACGATGGACCTCATACGTGGTGTGGGTAGCACGTAAGTTGGATGGTGACCAAAGTTGGAACTCAGATGGGCTCCAACCTAGTGCTGGATGAGACGTGGGGCAATTGATGATGGGCCTTCGGGGATGAGTGGATGGGTGACTCCGTAGGAGGCCAAGGTGATGCAGGCCTTGTGTCCCTGTAAGCCACCACCCACATACACTTATCCTGACAAACCACTAAGCTTATCCGTATATTATAGTTTGGCAATCCCTAAATGATGCTTAGATAGGCCATAGTAGGGGGTGAGACCTGGTGATCGCCCAATATGTTGTAAATCTCTCGAGAGTCGTGTCATCATGCATTAACATAGTTGTGGTGGTTGTGATGTAACGTGGAGTCTTGAGTTGAGAATTATTCTCTGTATGAATGTATCTTATATATGTATGTAGATGTTGAGGACTCTAGATATATGATGGTGTGCCATATACTTGTGATTGAATGTTATGAATTGTTGATGATCTCCATAATTATATGTTTCCATGTTTTAGTAAGCTTACCCTTGCCATGTTTTGTTATTATTGGTTGTCCTATTGTTGCTGTTGCGCTGATGTGCCTGTGATGATCATGTCTTATGGCATGGGGAGATGGTGAGGCTTCTGTGGTCTGACTCAAGTTGAGGATGGAGTCGAGAGCTGGAGATGTTTAGCTTGGGAAAGCCAAGTTTTGTTGCTTTAGTTATGGTTCAGTTTCACTATATTCTTTTGATGGGATTGTATAGATTGACCAGCTATAGGGAGTGAGTTTTGTATTCCTCTTCGTGATGTATATTTTGATATGTTTGATATGGGTTGGTGTTATCCCATTGTTGTGCATGATATGACGATGACAGATATACAGATATACATGTATGGTACTAAAGAGATAAGTTGATCTCTCAGTTGATGTGTATGACTCATATACCGATATAATAAGATTGATTTTATTCACCTGATAGGTGAATGTGGTGTATGTTAGTAGGGTTGTTTAGTAGCACAGTTGGGTCGTTACAGGATCCTTCCCCTTTCCAAGCCATCTTCAAGAAGCCATTTAAGTAAGGGAGCTCACCTTTTCTTTTTCTTTTCTTATTCATTATTTATTTATTTTCTATACGCTATGCATTTTATGTTGTGATATGTGATTATTGTGGATTGATGAATTGATTATTGAGATGTTTCCATTTTGTTGTTTTGGAGATATGCTTAAGGTGTTTAGTTGTATGTTTTTCAATGATTATCGATGATTTATGCTATTGGATAATGATACTCTGTGAGATATTGTGGTTGATGATATTTTGGACGAACTTTTGCATGGATTTGTCCATTTTCATTGGTTTTAATGCTTCTATTTGTATGGTCATGCTAAGTGTGAGTGATTCACGCTAAGTGCAACTCGTAAAATTTGCAAAATAGATGAAGGCACACTAAGCATCATAAATCTACTGAGTAGCAATCATAACTCTTAGAACATGGATGAACTCAATGAATGGTTGTTAAGTGCAGTGGATTGCACTAAACACCTCATGAAAATCTAGAAAAATGTATGAACATTGCTAAGAGCAATGAATATGTGCTATGGGATCATGAACAGCTTTGGCTCATGAGTGTGGTGACTCCATGCTAAGCGCTAACAGAGAACAAAAACCCACCAGCCTTTGTTTGTTAGGACAATAAGTGTGAAGTGCTAGCACTAAGCGCTAATGAATCTCTATTTTATTTTACTTTCTATTAGGGGCACACTAAGTGCGGGCATCTTACGCTAAGCACCAAACATATTTGAACCATGCTTTTTGTAGAGGCACGCTAAGCGTAGTGATAACCATGCTAAAAGCCACCCTTGTTTCTTTCATTGAAATTTATGTTTTGTGAAAATTAATAACCTTTTACTTAAAAGAAAACCCCTTAGCTCATGGAATAAAATGTGTAATGATGTTGATATTAAGACTTAGTATTAGATAACCCTTTTGAAAAATCTTGAAATACATGTTTTTGAAAATCTCCCTTAGAGAAAGAGAACTATGTATAAAAGACTTGACAACAAGAGGAAACAAGAGTGAAGTAGGAATGCTTTGGGATAGGTGGTTGCTCGAAGAGAACCTTGTCTGTTGGGAGTGGGAATTGCCTGGTAGGATTCTTGCTTGGTGAAAGCTGCTTGGTAGAACTTCTATTTGTTGGTTGCACAGGTTGCTTGGTAGAACCTATGTAGTGTTGTTGAATCAATAAGAATGATATAATGTCATCATTGAGAAGATGACAGGTGCTATGAGTTACCTTACACATATGACTATTTCTAGTGTGAGAAGACTCATCTATGTTGTGTTGATAATGTTCGTTGTTGGAATCATATGCATTCATCATCAGGTACACAATTTCATTGTTGTGGTCAAGCTTTGCATGTAAGTTGGTGGTAGAGAGACCACAACCAGTGTAGGAAAAGGTACCGGGGGTAGATGTTAATGACCCTTAGGGATAAATGGACGGCAATTCCATAAATGACCAAGGTCCTTGGAACCCTTGAGCTGTGGTGAACCATACCTATATATGTTTATCCTAATAATCATTATTCTATTTGTTGATCGCATCCTGAGTCACCCAATTAGGGGTGAGTAAGACCCAACCCGTCCCATTGGCCTGGCTTGGCCCGACCTAAGGGTGATGCTAACGAAGTTCGGGTTATAATTCAGGTCATCCCAACTCGGTTTGGTGTCATATTCTCTCAAAAGTATAAGTTTCTTAAACAATTATGTATTAATAATAAAAAAATTAATTTAATAGATAATATTGTGTATAACATAATATTATATTTATTATGATATTATTTATTTTAAAACATATATTGTAAAATATTCCCTAATTTAAATTTTATATATGTTTTTATTTTACTATTTAAATATACAAATGATAAGATTGATATATTATGTTAAAAATTGAGTTGACTTGGTCTCATCCCATATATTTCGGGTCTTGATCAAGTCAGGTTCGGGTTCATATAAATGACCTGATCAAAATTTCAAACTAGGTAAGGAAAAAGATAAACCTGTCCTAACCCGTCTTGTACTTACCCCTACACCCAATGGTTTTGGAACGTGTCATTTTTGGGACCTATGGGCTATTGTTGTTGTACCATGTTAAGTGACATGTCTAACCGATCGCTCAATTTGTTGTTGAATCTCTAGAGTCAGTCTTCATGCATTGCATGAGCAATGCTAAGGTTCATCATTGAGTTGGGCAGTTCCCCATTGACTTCAAGGACATTTCGGTAGGGTATGACAATGAGTTGTGGAGTGTTGATTGGGACACCTAAAGGGTTTATTATCATGGGGAACTCTCTCTCTCTCTTATGCACTTATTGGGATCACAATCTTCTCTCTTTCACTAAACTTGTTATTAAGTTTGGGTTACCTTTGGTGGATTTGCCGAGTGTACCGGACGTGCATCTAGGACTGAAGGCATAGGATCTTGCCCAAAGAAGGATATAGTTGTGAAAAGGAAGACTTGTGGCATTGCTTTGGCCTCTCTTTCTCGTCTTGCTACTATGTAGTGTTGAGGTGTTGATATGCCAGTTTAGGAGTACTTTGTATAGACTTGTATTCAACCACAGCAGGCTTATGTTTATATTTTTTATTTATGTTGATGTTTGGATTACTTTTTTGATGTTGCACAGGAGTTGTAGTGCCTTGGGCAAAAGAGTTTATTTTAAATTTTCAAGGTTATGCATGATGATCGATTTATGTTTTGTTCCACATTATATGTTGTTTATGTGGATGTTTTGCAAAAATTTAGCTACATTTTCATAACCAAATTAATAAGAGTTTTAAGTAAAATCGAACATTTTCGTGAGAGTAGTGTGACATCATGTAGTGATTGTGGATTGTTACATTTATGGTATCAGTGCAAGGTCTCTCCTAATACAATATGGTTTGGGATGAACCAAGCAGAAGCTGGTAAGCATATGACATCTTGGCACTGACTAAGGAGGAAAATGATTGCCAATACAAAGATGAGGCACAAAAAGGAGCGACTCCTGACAAGCTTTCAGTGGAAGGGATACAAGAATGAATTGAATGCACACTGGAATAAGAGGATCCAGAGGCTGTGCAAGTATAAAAATGTACAATTGAAAATAACTTAAATGGATTTGATAGATACTACCTATACCAACAAGTGCATTTGTTTTTGGTAATCCATTACTTAAGAACTTCATAGGTAAGTATGCTTAACTTAGCAATTTTGGGATGGGTGACTTCTTGAGAAGTTTCACAAAGCATTAAAAAGTCTTATGTTGGTTTGTGGGGATAGTCATCAATCTTGGAATGGGCTAGGTGTTACATAAATTATGCCATGTACAATTTGGTATGAATCCATTCCCATGTTTCTAAAAGTTTCAACTGCATAAATAATTATTCAAAAAATAAGTTTGAATGCATCAAAAAGAGTGCAATGATGCAACCAACTGTGAGTTGTGATTACTTCAAAACTTTACAAACTAAAACCTTTCATATAAATTACTTGAAGCAAATGAAAAGTATAACACAATGTCAATAGTTCCATGTAAGCACCAAAAAAAAAAAAAAAACATATGATCAACCAAAAAATGATGAAGTTGGCATCTTAAATAAATAATTTGTGAAAATATTTTATAAATTTTCATTACTAATATAATTTAAATATTTAAAAAATATGTTAAGAAATTAAATCTTTATTAATTTATAGTTTGCTAGTATTTTAATCTGTGCATTGCATAGAATAAATATTTATTTATATAACTTAAATTTATAATAAATAAATACTTATGAATCTATAAATTATATTATAATTAAAATTTATAATAAATAAATGCTTTTGAACATATAGATTATATTTTAAACTTATAATAAACAATTATTATAATACAATATTAATTTTTGATTATTGATAATTTCTTTTAAAAAATATTGAAATTCAATTTAGAACTAAAGATGTTGACAATGATAAATTGAAAGACATAAGAGGTTAAAAAATTCCTAAAAGCACTTTCATTAAAGAATAACAACTAAAAACACTCTCATTGAAGAGTAACAACTAAAAATGCTATTTTAAAGATAGTTGTTCTCATTTAATATATAAGGTGGATTATATATGAATTGTTGTAAATAACATTTTTGAGATAATGTGTGTATTTTTTTTTGTTAATATTAACAAATTTAATGGCTAACTTTTTAATGAGGTTATGTTTTAAAAAAGGTTTAATTGCTCATTTGGTTCCTATACTTGCATCATTTTTACCTTTTGGTCTCTATACTTAAAAACCATCCATTTTAGTCCTTACACATGCACTTTTGATATCATTTTGGTCCCTATTGTCAAGTGTGTCTAACTTGTGAAATAAAACTATCACAAAATGGAAATTGACAATGTAAAACCGCTATAATTTTTTGGCAATTTTTAAACCACCACAAATTGGTCTTATAAAATAAAAAAGTATAAAATTTGTCAGTTTAATGACTGCCAGAAAACTTGTGGCAATTTTACTCTGCCAATTTTTATTTTGTGATGGTTTTAATTCATAGAGTTAAGACACACTTGATGACAGAGACCAAAACGATATCTTAAGTGCAATGTGTAGGGACTAAAAAATAGTTTCTAAAATAGGGACAAAAGGTAAAGATGATGCAAGTATAGGGACCAAATGAGTAATTAAAATGTATATCAAATATTCTAGGTCATTGTAGTAATTTAATAAACGCTTCATTATAGATTACATTTTTAATGTAATTTGCATATTTCTCATTTGCACAAAAAATAAGAATCACAACTTTTTAGATAATGTAACTCTTGTCAATACAACATATAATTCATTGAGCATGATAAAATAATGGTAATGTCATTTGTTATTTTTGTAATCTTGTTTAAGCTCCAATACTATGTTTAATTATGTCAAAAATTAATTATTGATCTCAATAATAGTCATTTTTAAAGTCATGGCCATTACATTTTTCTCTTTTATATTCTTCATTTGGTTAAATTAATCTATAAGTCCTTGAATTATTTGAAAAATTTTAATTAGGTCCCTAAACTAAAAAAAATTGTAATTAAGTCTTGAACTTGTAAAATTTTTGTAATTGGGTCTTGCTGCTTGTTTATGGCGACTTGAAACAACCAAAAAATAATAATTTGTGACAATTTTAAAGGCCTTAGGAATTCAATTACAAAAATTTTATAAGATAAAGGACTTACAAATTTTTTTAGTTCCAGACCTAATTAAAAATTTTCACATAGTTCAAGAACCTACTAATTAATTTAACTTTTCATTTTACATATGTTTTTTAAATTTGATATGTACTTTGAGTAAATCACTCATTGGCTTAAATAAATATTAGTTTGGTATTTTTGCCTACAAAAAATATTTTCTCCTTGTAATGTTAGTATTTTTCTATCAACAACTTATAAAAACATTTGTTAAATTCATGTACCAATGTAACGACCCAACCATTGCTACTCAACAACACTACTATCCTCTACTTTCTCATAAAAGCATAATGAATTCAAAACAATATATACAAATGAAACACATATACCTAGAGAGATCTATCCATCTCTCCTACGTACAACATATTTGTCTTTACAAACTTCAAGGATTTCAGAGAATAGGGGAAATAACACCAAAGCCATATAACAAAAATCAAATATACATCATCGGTGGAGAGGGGTACAAAACACTCCCTATAGCTAGTTACACTATATATCCCCATCAAAGAATAAGACATAATACACCACAAAAGAAACAAAAGCTTGACTTCTCAAGCCACACTACTCACTCAGCTCACAGCTCCATCTTCAGCTCTGAGAAGCCGGTCCACTGAAGCATTGCCATCTGCTCCCACACCATAGACGTGATCATCAAAGTCACACCAGCAACAAGACAACCAACAACAACAAAACAAGGCAAGGGTAAGCTTACTAAAACAATGATACAACATGCGCACTTAAATAAAACCATCCACAGTTCACAGCATTCGGTCCTAGATATACCGCAATAAATCATATAGCAAAATATTCTTAACTCAACATTCTACATCACAACATATGTCAATGCATGAACGACACGATCTCAGAGATTTACAACATATCAAGCAATTAGCAAGTCTCACCCCCTACCATGGCCTATCCAAGCACCATTCAAGGATTGCGAAACTCTGATCTGCGGATAAGCTTAGTGGTTTGTCGGGATAAGAGTATGTGGGTGGTGGTTTATCACAACACAAGGCCTACACCACCTGGCCTCCTACGAAATTGTCCATCCACTCATCCCTGAAGGCCTATCGTCAGCTACCCACGTCACATCCAGTACTAGGTTGGAGGCTCATTTAGTCATAGCTCTAGTCAACCATCCAACTTATGTGCCTGCCCGCACCACGACATGAGGTCCATCGTCAGTACCTCAGTCGCCAACATATGCATGAAATGTATATATCATAATGCGCAACCTAATTTCACCGTCCATTATCAATCCAATCATCAACAGTTTAATAAATTCAACAAGAATTCAATAAAATTTACCAACAACACCATGTGGGCTTAATTTGGCACCTCACATGGTCCACAACCACTAATAACCCCATGTAGGCTTAATTCAACACCTAACATGGCAATCATGTTAGGCCCTATCTGAGCAGCCTATACCTTTTAGGATTTCACCAACAAATCCTCTCAACAATAAGTGGACATCCTATATAAGCAACTTCCACTTCACAACATATCCAGCAATCAACCACAATTTGAAAACCATTTGAAACACCTAACTTATCTTGAATCTTACATTTAACATCTTTAAGGACCAAAATTCATATATCTGTAACCATTTAGAAGATTGGTAAATCTTGAGATTCACAAAACCCTTCGAATAATTTAATTTCTTTAATTTAAGGAAATCATTTAAACTGGACAACTTTCCATCATTTCCAAATAGAACTTTTGAAAATGTATAATATCCTTTTTATATATGTAATATATAATAGTTGACATTATGAAGCAGAAACTTTAAAATCTGAAATAACACATTAAATTCTGAAATAATAGCTTAAGTATTGTACTAATATTATCTCCTATATAGCAGATTATATTAGTTTAGGGAAAATGCACCAGAATTCATTTTCTTGCAGAAATAATCGATTATGGGTTTCCATAATTGATTATTTTAGAACTAGTGTCAAGAAAATGATTCCTAAAACCCATATAATCGATTATAGGTTTCCATAATCGATTATTCCAGAGCTAGAATCACAAAAACAGCTTTTGGAACTCCAGATAATCGATTATAAAGCTCCCATAATCAATTATCTACGACAGAGTTGCGAAAAAATGTGATTTTCTATAGAAAACTCAAACTTTTCAACCACACAAACCCATATTTCAAATCAATGGGAGTTCTAATATCATCAATCCATCTCAACCAAGTCATATATAATAGATTATACAACTAATTTATCATTTCATCACACAATTCATGATTTTTCATCCAAATCTTAGAGTTTTCCCCCAAAACCCATTTTCATCCAAAACCACCAAATATGGCAACATCCACAGAGATTCAATCTGTTTCCAAGGCAAGAAACCAACATACTAACAATCACTAACACATAACAACGAATTTGTAAGCTTCCCTTACCTCTTGGAGCTTCCGAATCCGAGCTTGGGGAAAGGAAAATGTGACAAAGCTAACCCTTGAAACTAAACTTCATGAAGGCAAGTCAATGATAGCTTTCCAATGCCTAGAAACGGGATTCTTCACTGGATTTAGGTCTCACACTTCAAGGATTTCAGCAAGGGGTTAGGGAGAGATTGAGAGAATGAGAGATGAGAGGGTGAAAGAAGAGAAGGGAGAATGAGAGAAAAATGAGAAGAAAGAGGGTTATAGGTGTCTTAAAACTCTCCCTAGGCCTCATAAGGCTTTGGACCCACTAAGCTCATGATCTGTCTATTCACTCTCCAAAACTCACAATTGGCCCTACTCAACTATTTTTCCCTCCAAACCCAAACAAACACCAACAACACTCTCAATTTGGCTCAAGCACATTTTCTCAATTCGCTAAACTCAGACAGGAATTCCAAGACAACACATAAAACTAAAACCACACAATAACAATTATTAACAACAAACAACAACTCATTTATTCGTCTTAATTACTAAGATCAAACATTTTACATTTCCACTTTTAGGTTATTAAAGCACCAAATCATACATTAAGACAAATACAACGTTACGCCAAATAATTACTTTACTTACAGTAGTGTTGATAATTCATAATATATTAATATGGCTTAATTATGTTTTTAGTCCCTCAAATTTAGGGTAAATTTATTTTTGGACTAAATTGAAAAAAATTATTTTAGTCCCTACAATTTCAAAAAGTCTGTTTTTAGTCCTTAGAGGCAGATGACGTTAACGGAAGTAGTGATATGTCTAACGAAAGTGTATACATAGCAAATGCTGGCAACGCCACGTCATGACTTCCGTTAATGTTGTTTACCTTTAGGGACTAAAAATAGATTTTTTGAAATTGTAGAGACTAAAATAATTATTTTTTTCAATTTGGGGGACCAAAAATAGATTTATCCAAATTTGAGGGATTAAAAACATAATTAAGCCATTTAATATTTACTTACGTTTTATCTAGACATCTAAAGTTAATAATGTCTTTGAAAAAGCTATCAAGGACATCTCTCTATTAATTGAGCAAATTTAGACTACTTGTATTTTAACTTAGGGGAAAAGTGCTTATTTAAAAAAAAACTAAATTAAATACATTTATATTTTTTAAGCACATGATTTCTTTAAAAATATTTAATATATTTATAATTTGTTATGAGTTATTCTACCTATTTAAAATAATAATAATGCAACACACACACACACACACACACACACACATAAAGTAAAAATAAATAAGAAACAATAGACATAAAATAAAACACACATATTATCTTAATTAAATAAAAAAAAAGTATCACAAAATTAATTTTTAAATTTAGTTTTATATTTTTTCCTTTCAAATAAAGAATAATTTTTTAATAACATTACATTTGAATTTTGTACTAATTATATTTTTCAATATTACATTCAATATTTGAAAATTGAAATTTTCAACCCCATTGTTTTGTTAATTTTACATAAAATAATGTGACTTAATTTATCTAAATATGGAAAATATGATATAGCTGAGAGATTATTATTATAATATATATTTATCATTTTCAATATGTTAAAATATATTTTATAAACTAAGTTTTTAAAAAATAATAAAATTTGTAATATATATATATATACACACACACACACACTTAAGTATTAAATTGTATAATAATTACTTTTATACAATAATATATATTTTTTGGATATACAAAAATCATAATTTAATAATATTTTTTATTTATTAAATTGAAAAATATTTTATATTCAATAAATATATTTTATATTATAAATATCATTTTTAATCATATTATAAAACTTAACTTTATTTTATATTTAACAAATGCAATAATTAATACTGGATAATAAAAGATTTCTTCATTTATTTACATAAACCAAAAACTATAGATATTAAATTAATAGCATTAAATACAATTTGAATATTTATATTAAGATCTATTTTATTTTTATAATAATGTTGTTTTAAAATATGTTATTAAAAGAAAATTAAGGATAGAATCTAAGAGATAAGTTATATTAAAATTACATATTACTAAGATTGTTTCTGTCAAATTTTGTCAAAATTGAATAACAATAAGAAGGTAATCAAATGATTGACATTTTAGTATATTTTTAAAATATATATTACATTCATTTGATCTATATGAATAAAGTATACATTATGATTCACAATTAAAGGAACTTTCAATCCAACGGTGGGTTTTGACATAAAATTATCCAATTAAAAGTTATTGAATTGTGTAATAGTTGGTGTAAGTTTAGGATCCGTTGACACCAGATGTAAGAGTTAGTCAAATTACACCTTCAATAACTTTTTGTATAATGCAAATTTAACCAATCCAATCGTTGAATTTGATGTTCTTATTAATTAGATTAAGTATACAAAAATTCATACAATTCTAAAATTATTTAATAGTTCATTAAATTAATTTATTTTAACGTACAATATGATATTAAAATATATGTAAATATTGAATATTAGATAAGATATTTATAAAAGTCTAAATGATGTGAAATTTGATATACATAATCATAAAGATAATATCATCAAATTCAACGGTTGGATTGGTTAAATTTGTATTATACAAAAAGTTATTGAAGTTGTAATTTGATTAACCCTTACACCTAGTGTCAACGGATCCTACCCCATATATATATATATGGGAGGGATCAAATGATACTGGTGTAACTCTAAAAGAATTTCATCAAATCTAAACCTTTAATACAAAATAATTTTACGATTTATAATATTTAATATATATAGTAACTTTAACATATTTTGTAACAATCAATTAGTTAAATTTAATAAGTCAATTAAATTATTTGATTTAATTTAATTGATTGTTTGGTTGATTTAAATTTGTACCTTAAATTTGATTTTATATAATTAATTGTTTGATTGATTTAACATATATATACATATATACATATACATATATGGGTCAAGATCCGTTGACACTAAGTATCAAAGTTAGTCAAATTACACCTTCAATAACTTTTTGTAGAATGCAAATCTAACCAATCCAACCGTTGAATTGTGTGATATTATCATCATGATCATGCATATCAAATTTCACATCATTTGGACTTTTCTAAATATGGTATCTAATATTGAATATTTACATATATGTTAATATCATATTGTGCGTTAAAATAAAGTGATGCGATGAACTACTAAATAATTTTAGAATTGTATGAAATTTTATATACTTAATCTAATCAATAAGAACATCAAATTCAACGGTTGTATTAGTTAGATTTGCATTCTACAAAAGTTATTAAACGTGTAATATGACTAACTTTGACACCTGGTGTCAACGGATCCTGACCCTACATATATATATATATATATATATATATATATATATATATATATATATATATATATGGGAGGGATCAAATGATACTGGTGTAACTCTAAAAGAATTTCATCAAATCTAAACCTTTAATACAAAATAATTTTACGATTTATAATATCTTAATATATATAGTAACTTTAACATATTTTGTAACAATCAATTAGTTAACTTTAATAAGTCAATTAAATTATTTGATTTAATTTAATTGATTGTTTGGTTGATTTAAATTTGTACCTTAAATTTGATTTTATTCAATTAATTGTTTGATTGATTTAACATATATATACATATACATATATGGGTCAGGATTCATTGACATCAGGTGTCAAAGTTAATCAAATTACACCTTCAATAAATTTTTGTAGAATGAAAATTAACCAATCTAACCGTTGAATTGTGTGATATTATCATCATGATCATGCATATCAAATTTCACATCATTTGGACTTTTCTAAATATGGTATCTAATATTGAATATTTACATATATGTTAATATCATATTGTGTGTTAAAATAAAGTGATGCGATGAACTACTAAATAATTTTAGAATTGTATGAAATTTTATATACTTAATCTAATTAATAAGAACATCAAATTCAATGGTTGTATTGGTTAGATTTGCATTCTACAAAAAGTTATTAAACGTGTAATATGACTAACTTTGACACCTGGTGTCAACGGATCCTGACCCTATATATATATATATATGGGAGGGATCAAATGATACTAGTGTAACTCTAAGAATTTAATCAAATCTAAACCTTTAATACAAAATAATTTTACGATTTATAATGTCTTAATATATATAGTAACTTTAACATATTTTGTAATAATCAATTAGTTAACTTTAATAAGTCAATTAAATTATTGATTTAATTTAATTGATTGTTTGGTTGATTTAAATTTGTACCTTAAATTTGATTTTATTCAATTAATTGTTTGATTGATTTAACTTTTAGTTTTAAATAGTTATGAAAATTGTTAACAAATTAATATTTTTAACAATATTTCTAGTAATAAATAGTAAAAAATATATAATAACATTATTTTGTAACATTTGTGTTTTCTTTAATGTGTGATTTAGTGATTTAATAACCGAAAGTGAAAATTAAAATTTAATTTCAATAATTAAGACAAAATAAATAAGTTGTGGTTATGTGATTATTGTTTTATGTTGTGTTGCCTTGGAATTTCGGTTTGAATTTTTGAAACTTGAGGAAAATGTTGTTTGAGTCAAATGTATTTGTTGATGGTATCTATCTGGGTTGTTGAGTGAACTATGATGTCAAGCCAATTTGGGTCTTGGGGAGTAATTAGATGAACCCTGGGCCTTAGTGAGCCTAAAGCCTTTTGAGGCCTTGGAACACCTTAAGACACCCCAAACCCTCCCTTCTCTCTCATTTTTGCTAAACAACCTAAAGACCCTCAATCTCTCTCAAACTTTCCAATCTACCTCTCAAGTCCTTCAAGAGTTAGAGTAAGATTTCAAGACTTAATCCCATTCCCTTGTGGTGAGAAGGATTGTTTTCCCAAAAGGGTTGGCTCTAGAGTTCTCGTCTCCTCATTCTCTTCTTCCACAAATTCAAACTTTGAAAGCTCTAAGAGGTAAGGGAAGCTTACACTAGTTGATTTCTTGATCTCTATATGTGTTTATGATAGAATATTGCCTTGGTTTGTGCTGAGAAATGAGATTGAATGAGTTATGTTTGGATTTTGTTGAAAAATGGGTTTGTTGGTGAATGTGATGATTGTTGGAACAAAGACATATGAAACATTTAACCCCTTAAGTTTTGAAGATAACAAAAAGTTATTAAATTTTAGAGTTCCTATAAAATTGTTGTTAATAAGCGTCCATATATCGCTTTTCAATAAAAAGCTTTTGAAAGCATCCAATATGCTTTATGTAAAATATGGTGTCCAATGCGCCTTTTTGAACCAAGGGTCCAATCTTTTTATTCAAACAAAAGCGTAAACTGTCCAATATCTTATTTGAATCGTTTCTTTATCAACTAAAGTGTTAATAGTTTAAATCAATTTTTACTTATACACTCTGATACGAATGTCTTATTCCTTTTATGAGAACTAACGTTCAAATATATCTCGCATTAAATGAAAAGCATATATATGTTTATTTGTAAGTATAGCTTTACAAAAAAGAAAGTCAACTTATCACACTATCAAACCAGAATAAGGAATGTTTAGAAAAGGCAACTCTAAAGCGCAAAATTGCACCATCCTTTTAGGTGCAACCATAAAAGACATTTTTTTGTCCTTTCTGCAAGCTTGATACATGTGCTACTACACACGACAAGCTTTACAAGTGTATCTAAAGCTTGAAGTTCGTCCAACTTAACGGCTATCTTTTCAAGACTATATATTTACACTAAGACTGAAGATTCAATATGACGAGAAGAAAAGATTGTAACAAAAGTTCAAAATCTCTCTTTGGATAAGCTCGAACAACTCTTTACTTTCTTATTCTTTGCATAGCAAAGTTATTATAATTTGCTCTAAACTTTCATATCCTCACTCAGTGAGTAGATTTCTGTAAAACACTTTTTTGTGTTGTGAAAGCCTGGAGAGGTTTTGTGACCAAAGAATGCTTGGGTTGTTTAAGTGATCTAGGGTGATCACTGTTGTAGGCCTAAAGAGGTTGGTAAGAATACTTGTTTGTAATCAAGGGTTGGTTAGTGGAAATCCTTCTAGATGAAGGTATTGGACATAGCTCAAGTTGAGTGAACCAATATAAAATTTCCTTATGTGCTTCCGTTTCCTTATCCTTATTTTGCTTTATTTTGTTTGCACTTTTCTTGTTAATTAAGGTTTTGCAAAAAAGTTTTGAACACATAATTCAACTCCCCTTCTTGTGAGTTCCTCTTTTATTTCAATGATTTGTTGTTGAAATGTTGTAATGGATGTGAAATCTATTAGATATGATGTTGTTGGATGTTGGGCGATGTTGTTTAACTTCTGTGGAACTGATTTAGAGTGTGGGTAATGGTAAAGTTTGAATTTTTGGGTTTTCGACGAGAGTCTCTGGTTTTGTTAACCAGTGGTCGCTGAGCGACACAAGGTCTCGTTGAGTGAGAATTGCCCCCGAGAGTAGAGTGAGGTTTTCGGGTTTGAACTTTGCTAAGCGACTCTTGATGTCACTAAGCTAGTGTTCTTAAGTATGTTGTAATTGGGAGAAGGGAGAAATCTGCTAAGTGATGTTTAGCTCGTTAAGCGAGCATTCATGTGAAATCTGGAAATTTTCTAGAGAGTAGTTCGCTGAGCAAGTAAGTGACTCGCTAAGCGAGTATGGGCATTCCAAAATGCTTGGAAGTGGTTCGTTGAATGAGGACTAAACTCACTGAGCAATTTTGTGTCTTGAAGAGTTGGTGTTCTCTATGGTAAGCCTTTTATTGAGCGAGTAATGTGTTCGCTCGATGACAGGCACGTTTTAAAATTTTGTTGCCCTCTGGAATGGTTAGTCATTGAGCGAATCTTGATTGAGAAAATTTGGTGGATGTCCCTGAAACGGATTGGTTGAGCAATCCCTATTATCACTAAGCGAGAGTCTTTAAAGACAAAAAGGGTGCTCTCTAGAGTGAGTATTCATTTAGTGGGACTTAGGGTCGTTGAGCAAAAACCTTTGTGGACGAAAGTAGACCCTCTATAAAAAGGTCTTCGCTGAGCGAGTATATGGATCATTAAGCAAGTTGGTTAGGCAATTTGTTGTCTCAATTGAGATTTATTGTGTTTTATATGGTTTTGAAGAGGATTCTTGGTGTGAACCTGCTATAAGCTACTGAGTATGTGGTTAAAGTGGAAGGTTGCTTGGATAGGATCTCTATTTATTATAAGTGAAACTGTTTTGGGATTTCACTAGGGTATAGACTACTTGGATGGGGCCTTGTCTGTTTACCATGTATGGTGCTGAATTGAGCTACATGGGGTCAGTAATGGTTGTTTGACCATATGTGGTGTTGAATTGAGTCCACGTGGTGTTATTGTGAAAATTGTTGAATTGTTGATGTTGAGGTGACGCTGTTGATATAAACATGCATTGCATGCATATGTTGGCGGCTGAGGTAGCTGACGATGTACCTTACGCCATGGTGCGAGTAGACACATAAGTTGGTTGGTTGACTAGAACAAATGCCTCAGACAGGGCCTCCAACCTAGTGCTGGATGAGACGTGGGGTTTGCCGTCATAAGCCTTCGGGGATAAGTGGATGGGCGATTACGTAGGGGGCTAAGGTAATGCAAACCTTGAGTCACAGTGAGCCATCATCCACATACACTTATCTTGACAAATCAAATAATCTTATCCGTAGATTAGAGTTTGGCAGTCCTTGAATGGTGAGAGGCACATGACGAGGTGCTATTGATGCCATGTTAGAGGATGAGACCTGGCTGATCGCTCGAATTGTTGTAAATCTCTCAAGAGTAGAGTCTTCATGCATTGGCATAGTGGTTTGTGTAGTTGATTCATCATGCGGTTATGTATCACAGATTTATCTGTGGGGCCTTATGTATGAATGTATGTGATGATGACATATCATGGTGATTGATGTGTATGTTTCTCCTTATGATGGGCAAGTATGAACTTATAGTCAACTGTTTTCTTTTGATTATATGTTACATTGTTTTAAGCAAGCTTACCCTTGCCTTGTTGTTGTTGTTATGGTTGTTACTCTTGTTTGACTGTGATGGTCACGTCTCTGGGTGTGGGAGTAGGTGGCAAGGCTTTAGTGGATCCAACTGCTCACAATTAATGGCAGAGCTTTTGGTTAGGAGGCAATGGAATGTGTAATGTCTGTGTTTCCCCTAATGTGTGATTTAGTGATTTAATAACCGAAAGTGGAAATTAAAATACAATCTCGGTAATTAAGCCAAATTGAATACGTCGCTGCTATATGATTGTTGTTTATGTTGTTTTGTTTTGAAATTCCAGTCTGAATTTTAGGTACTTGAGGACAATGTTGTTTGAGCCAAATGGAAATTGTTGATGGTATCTATTTGGGTTGTTGAGTGAATAATGATGTGGGGACAGTTTGGGTCTTAAGGAGTGGTTAGATAGACCCTGGGCCTTAGTAAGCCCAAAGCCTATTCAAGGTCCTGGAGGACTTTAAGACACCCAAAGCCCCTTTCTCTCTCATTTTGCTAGGCCATCCAAAAACTACCTCCCCTAATTTCTCTCAAACTCTCAATCTCTCTTAAGCCCTTCAAGAGGGAAACAAGGTTTCCTAGACCTATCCCATTCTCTTATGGTGAGAAGAATTACTCTCCTTGAAGGTTTGGCTCAAAGGTTCATCTCTCCACATTTTCCTCTTCCATAAATCTTGATTTCAGAATCTCTAATAGGTAAGGCAAGCTTACTTTTGTTGAATCTGTGATGTATGAATGTGGTTGTATGTGAATATTGCCTTGGTTTGTGCTAAAAAATGAAATTGAATGAGTTTTGTTGGATTTTTGTTGAAAATGGGTTTGTTGATGAATGTGATGGTTTGTGTTAAAATGTTGTAATGGTTGGGAAATCTGTTGGGTATGATGTTGTGGAATGTTGAACAATGTTGTTTGATCTTTGTAGGGCTGATTTAGATTATAGGTAGGAATAAAGTTTGGATTTTTGGATTTTTCAACGAGAGTCTATAGTTTTGTTACCTCGTAGTCACTGAGTGACGAGGGCTTTTGCTGAGCGAGAACGCCCTTGGGAGTAAAGTGTGGCTTTTAGGTTGAACTTCGCTAAGCGACCCTTGATGCCGTTGAGCGAATGTTCTTAAGTTATTGTTGTGATTGAGGAAAAGAAGAAATTTGCTAAGCGATATCCAGTTTGTTGGGCGAGCGTTCATGGAAATTTGGAAAATTTCTAAAAGGTAGTTCGTTGAGTGAGTATAGGTATTCCAGAATGCCTGATAGTGGTTCGTTGGGCAAGGACTAGACTCGTTAAGCGATTTCGTGTTCTGAAGAGTTGGTGCTCTTTGTGGCAAGCCTACTATTGAGCGAGTAATGTATTCGTTTGGCGAGAGACGTGTTTTAAAATTGATTGCTCTCTAAAGTGGTTGGTCGCTGAATGAGTGGGGAACTCGTTGAGCGAATTATGATTGAGAGAAATTTGTAAAAGTCCCTAAAACGAATTTGTTGAGCAATTCCAGTTGTTGCTGAGCGAGAGACTTTGGACACAAAGGGGTGCTATCTGGAATGGGTATTCATTTAGCAGGGCTTATGGTCACTAAGCAAGAACCTTCATGGGGGAAGGTAGGCCCTCTATAAGGGAGACATTCACTGAATGAACACATGGATCGTTGAGCGAGTTGGGTAGTCAGTTGTTGTTTCAGTTAAAGATTTAACTGTATTGAAAGTGGTTAGAGGAGGACTCTTAGTGTGAATCTGTTGTGAGAATTGTTGAGTGTATAAGAGAAGTAGAAGGTAATGGTGCTAAATTGAGCCTACATGGGGTTGGTAGTGGTTGTTTGGCCATATGTGGTGCTGAATTGAGCTTATATGATGTTGTTATTAAAATTCATTTAACTTGTTGACGTTGAGGTGATGTTGTGGTGTTGTACATGCATTCATGCATATGTTGGTGGCTAAGGTCGCTAATGATGGGTCTCATGCCGTGGTGCAAGCAGGCACGTAAGTTGGTTGGCTGACTAGAGCAGACGGCTTAGACATGGCCTTTAACCTATTGCTGGATGAGACGTGGGGTCGTTGTCATGGGCCTTCGGGGATAAATGGATGGGCAATTTTGCAGGGGACCAAGGTAATACAAACCTTGAGTCGCGAGGAGCCACCACCCATAGACACTTATCCTGACAGATCACATAATTTTATCCGTAGATCAGAGTTTGACAATCCCTGAATGGTGAGAGGCATGTGATGAGGTGTTGTTGATACCATGTTAGGGGTAAGACCTAACTAATAGCTTGAATTATTGTAAATCTCTTAAGAGTTGTGTCTTCATACATTGACATGGCAGTGGTGACATCGTTGCATCATGTGGCCTAACATTATGAAATTTACCGTAGGGCTATATTTGTGTACATGTGAATGATGATGTGAAATGTTTATGACTCCTTTGTCAATATGTTACATTGTTTTTAAATAAGCATACCCTTGCTTTTCTGTTTTGTCATGGTTGTTGCTATTGCTGTCGTTGCTTTTATTTGATTGTGATGATCATGTTTTTGGGCGAGAAGCAGACTGTGAAGCCTCAGTGGATCTGGCTATCTAGATTTGAGGGCAGGGTTGCTAAAAGGAGGTAGTGTGACGCGATGAGTCACGTCTGTGCTTTTGTTGTTTGGTGATAAATTGTTTCTTCTTTTATTATGATGATAGTATGACCAGCCCTAAGGAGTGTGTTTTGTACCCCTATCCCCTTTGTTGATGTATATTTTGGCCTCGATGCCATCTCCCTTGTTTCATTTATTCTTTGTGAGTTATAAAGATTGTATGGTGGTTTTAGCTAAGACGGATGGGTCTCATTTTGTTGTTTGTACGTACATATATATAAATATGCTTACACGTGAGGTTAGTACTCCGTGATATAAAGTTTACTGGGTTCTCCTTCGAAGTTTTAAAGTGAAAAAAAGTAAATCTGCATTATTTTCAAAAACTTCAATATATAGGGCTTTTATCTAAATAAACCTTTTTCTTAAATGAGTGAAGAAGTAGTGTTGTGTTGTAGCGACTGTGGGTCGTTACATTTTTGGTATCAGAGCTGGTCGTATCTTTTGGGTTAACCTATGGGAAATAGGTCCAATGTACTTTTGTTGAGTATTTCTAATATGATGATATGTGTTGATTGTTTTGATTGTGTTGTCGTGGTGTGGATCCTCCTATGAGAGAAGTGATCATGATTGGATGACTTATAAGTTGTTATTTATCATGGTTGGTTTTGTAGGATCTTGATGAGGGGATCTAACCCACCACCACCACCTTTAGTTGATTTATCCTAGATCGCTAGGGTTATGGAGGCGATGGTTGTTGTTGTGGCCTAACAGCAAAACACTATGGCCTGGCAACAGACTGCCATGGCTCAGTAGCATCAGGCTATTATGGTGCAACTAGAGTTATCTCGAGCCGTTGTTGAAGTTGCTCATGTTACTGTGCCTCCCGAGTTCTAAGGGTTGGCCGAATTCTAGAAAAGTGACCCTCCCCAGTTCAAGGGTGAGTCAGATCCGAATGCGATTTATTTATGGATGCGAGAGATGAAAAAGATCTTCAGGGATATGGCTTGCTTAGATGATTAGAAAGTCACCTATGCCATGTACATACTGATTAGTGAAGTAGAGTACTAGTCGCAAGGAGCCCAACAATTAATAGAGGTCCAGGGTGAGGCTATCACCTAGGCTAGTTTTCGGGAACGCTTCTTGGAGAAGTATTTCCCTACAAGTGCCAAACATGCAAAGGAGATGGAGTTCCTGAGATTGTACTAAGAGAACATGACTGTTAGTGAGTATGTGAGCAAGTTTGAATACCTAGCCAGGTTTTACTTACAAACGATCACCGAGGAGTGAAGGTGCTGCAAGTTCAAAAAGGACTTAAGGCATGAGCTAAAGAGGATGATAGTTTCCATGACTATCAAGGAGTTTCGTACGCTTGTGGAGAAGTCCAAGACGGTGGAGCGGTTGGCATCGGGCACTCGAGTGGTGAGGACTTATAGTAGTGGATCGTTTAGATCAAAAGAGGTGGGTAGCAAAAGAAGCCCTATAGCAGGCCGCAAGGACAGCAGCAATCCTCTAGACCTCAATAGTCTAGAGTTTTGAATTCTCAAAGCTATTCATCAGTCACGCCTCAGACTAAATCGTAGGAGGCTCGATGCTTTAGGTGTGGAGGACCACACTATGCCAGTTAGTGTTCCTTGAGGAATAGTGTTTGCTACAAATGTCAGAAGCCCAGTCACATCACTAGAGATTATGAAGCCCTGGTGAAGGCAAAGTCTACCATGATTGTGAAGCCCTACAGCAGGCCATAGGGACAACAACAATCCTCTAAATGTTAGCAGTCTAGAGTTTTAGATTCTCAGAGTCATTCATCGGTCACGCCTCAGACTGGATTGTAAGAGGTTTGGTGCTTTAGGTGTGGAGGACCACACTATGCTAGTCAGCGTTCCTTGAGGAGTAGTGTTTGCTACAAATGTCAGAAGCCTGGTCCCATCGCTAGAGATTATGAAGCCCTGGTGAAGGCAGAGTCTACCATGACTAGCATAGTGAAGCCTTACAAAAGGCGGAGTCTACCATGATTGTGAAGCCCTATAGCAGGCCGTAGGGGCAGCAGTAGTCCTCTAGACCTCAGCAGTCTAGAGTTTTGGATTCTCAGAGCCGTTCATCGGTCACGCCTTAGACTGGATTGTAGGAGGTTCGATGCTTCAGGTGTGGAGAACCACACTATGCCAGTCAGTATTCCTTGAGGAGTAGTTTTTGCTATAAATGTTAAAGCCCAATCACATCGCCAAAGATTGTGAAGCCCCAGTGAAGGCAGATTCTACCATGAACGCCACAAAACCTGCGAAGCCCATGACAATTGGCGTGTCTTTGCTATAAATAAGACGGAAGCCTTCCATTCTAATGATCTAGTGCAAGGCGAGTATGAGATAGCTGCTATTCTTCTATCTATACTGTTTGATTCAGGCACCACGCATTCTTTCATTTCCTATGAGTGTGTAGAGAAGTTGTAGTTGACTACTTGTTGCTTATCTTTTGACTTGCTTGTTTCCATGCAGATCGCTACTCCTATGGCGACTTCAGATGTTTGTGCTAACTACCTAATTGTTGTTAATGGGCACAGTTATAGAGTCAACTTGATTTGTCTCCTTCTGTCTAGATTGGATGTGATTTGAGGGATGGATTGGTTATCTTCCAACCATATCCTGCTTGATTGTACTAGAAAGACCCTGATCTTTCCTCGTTTCGAGGATTATAGATTTATCACTGCTAACCAAGCCCAAACTTCTTTGCAAGAAAGAGCTTAAGGGTACATGATCTTGTCCTTCATAGAAGTCAAGGGTGACTTGGACCTAAACTCTATGACGATGGTTAAAGAGTTTCCTGAAGTTTTTCCTAAAAATGTACCATGTTTACCTTCACAGTGAGAGGTAGAGTAGACTTGGTTTCAGGAGCGGGACCAGTGTTGATGGCTCCTTATAGAATGGCACCAACGGAGTTGGCTAAGTTGAAGAAACAAGTGGAAGAGTTGTTAGAAAAGAAAATGATCAAACCAAGTGTTTCCCTTGGGAAGCAC
Source organism: Spatholobus suberectus (assembly GCA_004329165.1). Classification (NCBI taxonomy): domain Eukaryota; kingdom Viridiplantae; phylum Streptophyta; class Magnoliopsida; order Fabales; family Fabaceae; genus Spatholobus; species Spatholobus suberectus. The sequence continues at coordinate 21,877,915 of CM014737.1, read as the reverse complement.
CGGTGTTGTTGGTGAAGAAAAAGGATGGTAGTTCAAGGTTATGTGTGGATTATCGACAGTTGAACAAGATCCCCATCAAAAACAAGTATCTGTTGCCAAGGATTGATGACTTGATGGATCAGTTGAGAGGAGCAGCAGTGTTCTTAAAGATAGACTTGAGGTCAAGCTACCATCAGATACGGGTGAAGGACGAAGACATATCGAAGATGACTTTCCAGACTCGGTATGGGCATTATAGGTATGTTGTTTGGATGACAAATGCCTCTGCCATATTTATGGATTATATGAACATGATATTTTGTCCTTTCTTGGACAGGTTTGTCATTGTGTGCATCGATGACATTCTAGTCTATTCCTGTTCGTATAATGAGCATGAAGAGTACCTAAGGACAGTATTAGGGATTTTGAAGGAGAAACAGTTGTATGCCAAATTGTCTAAGTGTGAGTTCTGGTTGGATGAGGTGAGATTCTTAAGGCATGTGATATCAGCCAGTGGGATTGCAATGGACCCTGAAAAGGTGGAGATAATGTTGCAATGGAAGCGTCCGAAGATGGCCACCGAGATTAGGAGTTTTGTTGAGTTAACTGGTTATTAGAGGTTCATAGAAGGTTTTTCGCAGATAGTTGCACTAACGACCAAACTCACTCGTAAGGATCAACTGTTTGTTTGGACCGAAGCTTGTGAAGATAGTTTTCAAGAGTTGAAAAGAAGGCTAACTACTTCTGTCCTGGTGTTACTTGATCCTAGTGAGCCTTTTGAGGTATTAGGGTACGTGCTGATGCAACATAGAAAGGTGGTGGCTTATGCATCGAGACAATTGAAGAATCATGAGAAGAATTATCTTAACAATGATTTAGAGTTGGCCGCAGTCATGTTTGCCTTGAAGATATGGAGGCATTATCTGTATGGAGCAAGGTTTAATGTGTTTAATGATCACAAGAGCTTGAAGTATCTGTTCGATCAAAAAGAGCTAAACATAAGGCAGAGACGGTGGATGGAGTTCCTGAAAGACTATGATTTTCAGTTGATGTAACATCCTGGTAAGATGAAAGTAGTAGCTGATGCTTTGAGTAGGAAGACTGTGCATATGTCAGCTTTGATAGTGAAGGAGTTAGAGCTAGTGGAGAAGTTCAGAAACCTCAACTTGTATGTGGAGATGTCACTTGATCGTATCAGTTGTGGTATGATCACGGTAGCCAGTGGTTTCCTTGAGATGGTCAAAGAAAAGCAGTTGTTAGATCCTAGACTTTGCAAGACTAAGGAGTTGTTGGGCACAGAGAAGGAGGTGGATTTCAGCATAGGTGCAGATGGTATTTTGAGGTTCAAGGGTAAACTTGTTCTAGATGAAGGCCACAAGAGTAAGTTGAGTTTGCATCCAAGTGCCACTAAGATGTATTAGGACTTGAAGAAGATGTTTTGGTGGTCTGGTATGAAAGAGATGTGGCGGAGTATGTTGCAGCGTGTCTGACTTGTCAGAAGGCCAAGGTGAAGCATCAGAGACCCGATGGGTTGCTCCAAATGATGGAAGTTCCTCAGTGAAAGTGGGATAGCATCACTATGGAGTTTATAGTAAGCTTGCCCAGAATGGCGAGAGGTTTTGATGCTATTTGGGCCATTGTTGATAGGTTGATGAAGTGTGCTCACTTTTTGTCGATTAACATCAAGTTCTCTTTGGAGAGTTTGACGTAGTTGTACATCAAGGAGATAGTAAGGTTGTATGGAGTGCCTTCCAGTATCATCTTAGATAGGGGTCCAAGGTTTACGTTGAGGTTCTGCCAAAGTTTGCATCATGCGTTGGGTACAAAGTTGAGGCTCAATTCTGCATATCATCCACAAACGAATGGGCAGTCTAAGAGGATGATTCAATCCTTAGAGGACCTTTTTCGAGCATGTGTGTTGGATCATCTTGGTAGTTGGGATGAAATTCTACCTTTGGTGGAATTTACATACAACAACAATTTTCATGCGAGCATTGGAGTGGCACCATTTGAAGTTTTGTATGGTATGAGGTGTAGAACACCTCTATGTTGATATCAAGATGGAGAGAGTATGTTTGTGGGGCCAGAGTTGGTACAACAAACAACGGAAAAGGTGAAGAAGATCTAGGAGAATATGAGGATTGCTTAAAATCGCCAAAATGTGTACGTTGATGAGCGTAGAAGACCCCTCGAGTTTGAAGAAGGTGACCATGTCTTCTTGAGAGTCACACCCGTGATTAAGGTAGGCAAGGCAATAAAGTCTAGGAAACTCACTTCTAAGTTTATTGGTTCTTACTAGATTCTTCGTCGAGTTAGATCCGTCGCTTACTAAATAGCTTTTCCTTTCTTGTCCAACATCTATAATGTCTTCCATGTATCTCGGTTGAGGAAGTATATCCATGACCCTACACACGTCATAGAGCCTGATTCGATATAGATTCGAGAGAACTTGACCTATGAGACGCTACCTATAAGGATCGTAGATAGGAGGACGAAACAACTTAGAGGCAAGGACATCTAGTTAGTTAGGGCGGTATGGAATGATGTGATCAGAGAGTCCATGTGGGAGATCGAAGAGTAGTTGAAGGAACAACATTTGAATCTTTTCCCGAGTAAGAATTTTCAAGGACAAAAATTTTCTTATTGGAGAGGATTGTAAAGCCTGTGTTTTCCTTAATGTGTGATTTAGTGATTTAATAACTGAAAGAGGAAATTAAAATACAATCTTGATAATTAAGACAAATTAAATAAGTTGTTGCTATGTGATTGTTGTTTATGTTGTTTTATCCTAGAATTTTGGTCTGAATTTTGGGAAATTGAGGATAATGTTGTTTGAGCCAAATGGAAATTATTGATGATCTATCTGGGTTGTTGACTGAACAGTGATGTGGGGACAGTTTGGGTCTTAAGGAGTGGTTAGATGGACCTTGGGCCTTAGTGAGCCCAAGGCCTTTTTGAGGTCCTGGAGGACTTTAAGACACCCAAAGCCCCCTTCTATCTTATTTTGGTAAGCCATCCAAAAACCACCTCCCCTAATCTCTCTTAAACTCTCAATCTCTCTTAAGCCCTTCAAGAGGAAAACAAGATTTCCTAGACCTATCCCATTCCATTGTGGTGAGAAGAACTACTTTCCCTGAAGATTTGGCTCAAGGGTTCACCTCTCCACATTCTTCTCTTCCACAAATCTAGATTTCGAAAGCTCTAAGAGGTAAGGGAAACTTACTCTTGTTGAATTCGTGATGTATGAACGTGGTTGTATGTGAATATTGCCTTGGTTTGTGTTGAAAAATGAAATTAAGTGAGTTTTATTGGATTTTTGTTGAAAATGGTTTTATTGATGAATGTGATGATTTATGTTGAAATGTTGTGATGGTTGGGAAATCTATTGGGTATAATGTTGTGGAATGTTGAACAATGTTGCTTGATCTCTGTGGGGCTGATTTAAAATATGAGTAGGAGTAAAGTTTGGATTTTTGGGTTTTTCGACGAGAGTCTCTAGTTCTGTTACCTTGTAGTCACTGAGCGACGAGGGCTCTCGTTGAGCGAGAACGCCCTTAGGAGTAAAGTGAGGCTTTTGGGTTGAACTTCGCTGAGGGACCCTTGATTTCACTAAGCGAGTGTTCTTAAGTTATTGTTGTGATTGAGGAAAAGAAGAAATTCGCCAAGCGATGTTTAGTTCGCTGAGTGAGCGTTCATGAAAATTTGAAAATTTTCTAAAAGGTAGTTTGTTAAGCGAGTAGGAGACTCGCTAAGTGCGTATGGGCATTCAAGAATGCTTAGGAGTGGTTCGCTAGGCGAGGACTAAAGTCGCTGAGTGATTTCATGTCCTGGAGAGTTGGTGCTGTCTGTGGCAAGCCTTTCGTTGAGCGAGTGATGTATTTGCTTGGCGAGAGACGTGTTTTAAAATTGCTTGCTCTTTGGAGTGGTTGGTCGCCGAGCAAGTAAGGAACTCATTGAGTGAATTGTGATTGAGAGAAATTTGTGAAAGTCCTTGGAATGAATTCATCGAACAAGTTCGGTTATCGTTGAGCGAGATACTCTGGAGACAAAGGGGTGCTCTCTAGAATGGGTATTCGATTAGCGGGACTTATGGTCGCTGAGCAAGAACCTTCATGGGAGAAGGTAGGCCTTCTGTAAGGGAGACCTTCGCTGAGCAAACATATAGATCGCTGCGCAAGTTGGGTAGTCAGTTGTTGTTTTAATTAAAGATTTAACTATGTTGAAAGTGGTTGGAGGAGGACTCCTAGTTTGAATCTATTGTGAGAATTGTTGAGTGTATGGGAGAAGTCAAAGGTTGCTTGGATAGGACCTCCACTTGTTGTAAATAATGTTGTTTTGATATTCCTTATAGGATATGGGCTGCTTGGACAGGGTCTTACCTGTTTACCATGTATGGTGCTGAATTAAGCCTACATGGTGTAACATCCCAGGCGCTAACGAGGGCGGGGAGTGATCGCCGGTGCAAAAGAGATGAGGTACGGACAAGGAGCGACTCCTAGCAGGCTTCCAGCGGGAAGGGTACATGAATGAATCGAATACACACCGGAATGGGAGGGATCCAGAGGCTGTGTAGATATGGGACTGTATAGTTGAGGATAGCTTAAAGGAATTAATAAGTGCTACCTACACCAACAAGATGCATCTACTTTTCGGTAGCCTATCACTTAAGAACTCCACAGTTAAGCGTACTTGACTTGGAGCAATTTACGGATGGGTGACCTACTGGGAAGTTTATCAGGAAGCGTGTAAGTGAGGACAAAGCACACTGAAAAGTCTTGTGTTGGTTTGTGGGGATAGTCACTCATCCTGAAAGCGGCCAGGCATTCCACATAGGGTTGGGAGTGGTTGTCTGGCCATATGTGGTGTTGAATTGAGCCCACATGTTGTTGTTGTTAAAATTCATTTAACTTGTTGACATTAAAGTGATGTTGTGGTGTTGTACATGCATTCATGCATATGTTGGTAGCTAAGGTCGCTAATAATGGACCTCGCGCTGTGGTGCGAGCAGGCACGTAAATTAGTTGGTTGATTGGAGCAGACGGTTCAGATAGTGCCTATAACCTAGTGTTGGATAAGACGTGGGGTTGCTGTCATAGGCCTTCGAGGATAAGTGGATGGGCGATTTCGTAGGGGACCAAGGTAATGCAAATCTTGAGTCACAGTGAGCCACCACACACATACACTTATCTTGATAGATCATATAATCTTATCCGTATATCAGAGTTTGGCAATCCCTGAATGGTGAGAGGCACGTGACGAGGTGCTGTTGACGCCATGTTAGGGTGTGAGACCTGACTAATTGCTCGAATTGTTGTAAATCTCTCAAGAGTTGTATCCTTATGCATTGACATGGCAGTGGTGAAATCGTTCCATCATGTGGCCTAACATTATGGAATTTACCTTAGGACTATATATATATTTGTGTACATGCGAGTGATGATGTGAATAATTGATGACTCCTTTGTCAATATGTTATGTTGTTTTTAATTAAGCTTACCCTTGTTTTACTATTTTGTTGTGATTGTTGCTCTTGCTGTCGTTGCTTTTGTTTGATTGTGATCATCACGTCTTTAGGCATGGAAGCAGGCGATAAGGCCTTAGTGGATCTGGCTACCTAGATATGAGGGTGGGGTTGCTAACAGTAGGTAGTGTGAAGCGATGAGTCACATTTGCGCTTTGTTGATGTATAGTGTGACCAGCCCTAGAAAGTGTGTTTTATAGCCCTCTCTCATTTGTTAATGTTCTGGACCCCCTTTGGGCCTAGCCACGTGGCCCGAGGCCCATGGTAACTAACTTACCACCTTGCTACTATATAAGGCATTATATGCCTTCAAGTACAAATCTAAGCCTTATTATTCACCTCTTACAGACACTGACTTATATGCCTTCAAGTACAAATCTAAGCCTTATTATTCACCTCTTACAGACACTGACTTAAGCATCGGAGTGTCTTTGCAGGTGACAACTTGGTGCTGCCACTCGCCAGAGCTGCCTAGAGCGTCCCACCTTGTTCGAGGTACCAAAAATAGCCTCGAACATTGGTGCTGTTTGTGGGAACTACGTTCCTTTTCTCTCTTCAAAGTGGACGCTCGTAGCCACCGTGAATCCACTGCTGTTATCTTCAACGGATGTAGAGCACCTAATTTCTGATTCATTCCGTTGAAGCTTCGCATCTAACCAAAGTCACATATTCAAGCATTCAAGGTTCATCGATGGTTAGTTTTAAGGAACGCATTCAATCTTGCCTCAGGTTTGGTTCAGTCATTAAATCAAACTTTCGTCGATGAATCTGGGAGAATTGAAGAAGAAAAAGGAGAATATGTCAAACTGCAAAAGGCACAATCACACTCGCGTTCACTGGATTCTTCTCGAATCTTGTTGAGGAACATGCTCAAATTATGATTCCAGATCAGTTCAACGATTTTTTGAGTCTATTCATTAATTTGCTTTACTCTTTTACGAATGCTAAGCTTATTACCTGGATTTTGCTATGCTTTTTTGGAAGTTTTTTTTTTTGAAGTTGCAGATTTAATTCGCTCCTATGACACTCTAACTTTGTGTCGCATCGTGCTTATTTTCTTGGACAGCTAAAATCCAATCCACATTGAGACAAGTTAAAATCCTGCCGACATTGACATTGGCCCCAACCGTGGTAGAAATAGCTGAGACATGCTTAATGCTATAGAGTCAATTGGCGACCTGCCTAATTGACGAGTACCTATATTCAAAAAAGGTTTATAATTAAAGTCTTATGGGATCGCGTCATTACTGGGGCCGACTATTGCTTCCAATTATCCTGTAAAAATATATAGCTCTATCCTTATATTTTATTATTATATTATAATAAACGGAATGTAGACTTCTAATATTGCTATAATATTATTATTTTATTACATGAATCTTGCATCCACGTGAATAGCGCATAGCATTATTATAATATTATTATTACATAAATTTGCATCACTTTGCTATTTAAAAGAAATTGCAGGGACACTTCAAACCTTGGACAAACCTTTCTCGGCTCCGCCTTTGTGTATAAGCCAAGTTTCGACATGCGCTCCTTGAATTGCAAGACTGTTTTCGTGGACGGGGCTAAGCAAGCCTTTGAAGCTGGACAACCACCGTGCAATAGATCGACAATTAAAAGCGAGATTAATCCTGGCTTAATCACCGACATCACCCAACTTCCGACATCCATTCCAAAGTCAACACATAAAGCACCCGAGATTGTATCCCGCCATGGTCAACTATACCCGACGTTAACATCGACAAAGTCTTACCTTAGATTAAGACAGCTAACGTAGGCCGACATTAAAGTTGGCATCCGAGATTAAGATAAAACATAACAGAGATCAAGATAACAAATGCACAGTTGGGATCTTATACGCCCCTTGGAAGCATGCGACATAGACCCCAACAGAGAACAAGACAGCAAGCATAGGCTGGATGTTAATGTCGACAAAGCCTTATCGAGATTAAGGCATCGCCATTCTGTGATCAAATTAATCTCCCCACAAGCCGGTCGTGATTTCAAAGCTGCCAACGTTTGCTCGACGTTAACATTGAATGTTCAAAGCACTCTAAACCGACAATGCTAAGCACAATCTCATCACGCAAGCCATCATCTTCATCCTTTACGTGAACACTGGAACATTGACATTGCAACCTGACATGGGCGAAGCCAGTTTCGATCTCAGAAACACCGCTCGACTTTTAATGGAAGGACTCATGCATAGTTAGCTCTCATTGGCCCAGTGAAATACTCCTTTCGATTCTAATCTCGGAATAAAACCGACTTTATGAGGGTCTTTTAAGGACAAGCATCTGGCTTTCAGGCTCAAAGCTACCTAGCTTTCAACATTGGCTAGCCACTAGCACTCGATATACTTAAATCAAATTACCCAAGTTGTAGAAATCTAACTAGAAGCTCGATTCGACGTATGAACTTGTGTACAAGCATCCAATCATAAGTAATTCAATGCTCGACGTCAAGGTCAGCAAGCTTTTGAATCCATTTCCGAGATGAAAGCACCTGTTTGCTGTCAATTCCAGGATATGTGTTAGAGCAAGCGCCGACATACCAAAGTTAATATCAACCGAGTCTCAACACCACTTCCTCTACAGGACCATCGGCCCATCCCAACAGGCTTCAATACCAACGTTTACGTACCTCGCTGTTATCGAGTAAGTCTGCCAGCAAAGTCGATTTCAACTTGGTTTGACTGCCCACCAATGGTCTACGCATAATTGACTATCGATTTTAAGCCCGACATTAAAAGTCTGCTAAGACTTTAAAGCTATCACCGAGATGAAAACATCGACGTTCCGAGGTAGCGATCAACCAAGCTCAACATCATACATTCTCGAGCTGGGGTAACATACGACACGATCTCAACGCTCAAGCCATCAATGTCATCCTTCATTCAAACGGGGTAGCTAACATCGAGGTGGCATACAAGCCTTCAAAGTAAAAGCTACTCCCTTGCAGGAAATATCAATAACAAGAAACGACTTTATGTAAGCATGGAGTACTGCTCGTGCAGTTTAATTTTGTAAAGAGAACTTTCACACAGAAGCAAACGATGGCTAAGTTAATAAACACTATAGCTTCAATTTTATTTAATTTTACTGACATTATCTATGCCATCATGCAAGCTTGCTCTATGTTTGTCTGAAAGAAATTGCAAGACTAACATATCGCCTCCTAAGGAAAATTTACAGCCGACTCGGGGGCATGCATGGACAAAATGGTCAAAATCATTTACAATTATTTTGCAGGTCAAAAACAAAAAAATAAAGAAGAAAGGCTATGCGAACTACCCTGTGTACGTGGATTCACTCCAGCCGGGGTAGGAAGATCGCTAAAATCGAAGACGAGGCCATGAGAACTACCCCGTGTACGTGGATTCGCTCCAGCCAGGGTAGGAAGATCGCTAAAATTGAAGATAAAGCCATGCAAACTACCCCGTGTACATGGATTCGCTCCAGCCGGGGTAGGAAGATCGCTAAAATCGAAGACAAGGCCATGAGAACTATCCCGTGTATGTGGATTCGCTCCAACTAGGGTAGGAAAATCGCTAAAATTGAAGATAAAGCCATATGAACTACCCCGTGTACATGGATTCGCTCCAACCGGGGTAGGAAGATCACTAAAATCGAAGACGAGGTCATGAAAACTACCCCGTGTACATGGATTCGCTCCAGCTAGGGTAGGGAGATCGCTAAAATGAAGACAAAGCCATTGCGAACTACTCTGTGTACGTGGATTAGCTCTAGCCGGGGTAGGAAGATCACTAGAATGAAGACAAAGCCATTGCGGACTACCCCGTGTATGTGGATTCGCTCTAACTGGAGTAGGAAGATCGCTCCAGCCAGGATAGAAAGACATCTACCTCGTCGGATATGTACAAGGCTAATCAGGTACAAAAAAGGCAAAAAATATATATAACAAATATATATATATATATATATATATATATATATATATATATATATATATATATATTGTAATTCATTTCAGGTATAAAAACAAAGCAAAAAGCAACAGCTCAACCGAGAAGTCGAGTAACATCAAAACTTAATTTTCGCTTTAAACTAACATTCTGCAGAAAGAGAACTACCCCATGTACGTGGATTTGCTCCAACCGGGGTAGGAAGATCGCTAAAATCGAAGACGAGGTCATGAGAACTACCTCGTGTACATGGATTCGCTCCAGCCAAGGTAGGAAGATTGCTAAAATGAAGACAAAGCCATTGCGAATTATCCTGTGTACGTGGATTAGCTCTAGCCGAGGTAGGAAGATCACTAGAATGAAGACAAAGCCATTGCGAACTACCCCGTGTACATGGATTCGCTCTAGCCGGAGTAGGAAGATCGCTCCAGCCAGGATAGAAAGACATCTACCTCGTCAGATATGTACAAGGCTCATCAGGTACAAAAAAAGGCAAAAAATATACATAACAAATATATATATATATATATATATATATATATATATATATATATATATATATATTGTAATTCATTTTAGGTACAAAGCAAAAAGCAACAGCTCAACCAAGAAGTCGAGTAACATCGGAACTTAATTTTCACTTTAAACTAACATTCTGCAGAAAGAGAGTAAATGTGGCAGTGAAAGCCTAAGCCACGTGACTCAAAGAACAAGCCGGTGCTCGTGTCAACATGAGCCACTGACTTTGGGGGCTACTGTTCTGGACCCCTTTTGGGCCTAGCCACGTGGCCCAAGGCCCATGGTAACTAACTTACCACCTTGCTGCTATGTAAGGCATTATATGCCTTCAGGTACAAATCTAAGCCTTATTATTCACCTCTTATAGACACTGACTTAGGCATTAGAGTGTCTTTGCAGGTGACAACCAGGTGTTGCCACTCGCCGGAGCCGCCTAGAGCGTCCACCTTGTTCAAGGTACCAAAAATAGCCTCGAACAGTTGATGTATATTTTGGCCTTGGATGCATCTCCCCTGTTTCATTTATTCTTTGTGAGTTGTAAAGATTGTATGGTGGTTTTGGCTGAAACGAATAGGTCTCATTTTGATGTTTGTACACACATATATATAAATATGCTTACAAGTGAGGTTATTACTCAATGATATGAAGTTTACTGGGTTCTCCTTTGAAGTTGTAAAATGAAAAAAAAAATCCACATTATTTTCGAAAACTCAATATGCAAGGCTTTTATCTAAATAAACCTTTTCTTAAATGACTGAAGAAGTATTGTTATGTCGTAGCGACTGTAGGCTGTTACAGAATGTGATGGATTGCTTGCCCCTTTTTAGGACTTTTATTTTGGATAGTTGTTCGGTTTCCTTTTCATGCAATGTATAGTTGGACCAACATTAGGGTGTGTATTTTGTACCCCTCTCCCTTTGTGAATGTACATCATGATTGTAGGGTTGATGTACAGATTGTTTTGGCCCTTGATTTGTATATGGCACTGAGATGTTGTATGGGTGTCATCCTTGATGATTATATGTATAGTTATATATGCTTGCATGTGACGTTAGTCCTTAGTAAAATGATGATTATTGTGTTTTCCTTCAAAGTTGTAAAAGTGAAAATAAATCCGCTTATCTTCAAAAGACTCAAATACAGGACTTTTTATATAAATGAATCTTTTTCTTAAACGATCGAAGTAGCGATTGTAGGTTGTTACAATTTTAAAATGTTTTAATTATTTAAATGTATTTTTTATTCATTCCAAAAATATACAGTATCTCTGATCTTATAATATATACGTAGTATATGATGAATAATATTTACCAAACAAAGGTATGTTAATATTTTTTTAATTTAATATTGAAATTTATATATATGTTTAATTATAAATTATTAAAATATCTATAATAAAATTAATTTTAAATATTTTAATAATTTAAATTAACAGATTAGTTTGTAATAATTTATGTTTATATAATAGTATAATTAAAATATAAGAAAGAAATTTATATATATAAACCGAGATAATATAACATCTGACATTATATATATATATACTATACATTATATATTACATTTATTAAATCTTTTTTTAGTGTTTAATGGGGGCACAATAAGGTTTGAACCTAACAACTCAAACAAACTATTTAAATTCCATACTTACAATTATTAAATCTAATAAATATATTATATTTAATAAATGTAATATTTAATATTGTTATTAAAGTTAATTATATATTATATTTATTGAATGCTATAATTAATACCATATAAGAAAAGAATATATATTTATATAAATGCTACATTAATAGCATTAAATGTTACGGTAATACTTCTTCTCAATTTTAATTTATATATATATATATATATATTAAAAATTGAAGCCGTTATGTTTTTCATGTCTTTTTTCATATTCTCTTAATTTATTTAGTTTAGTAATATTATTTGATCATTAAATATCAATTTTACCATTCTCTCTTGCTTCATTAAAAGTTAGATTTGACTATTATTTTAATTCATTACGTTACTATACTAAATGAATTTTTTATACCATTAAAATATTTCAGCGTTGAATACGCTTCACTCAAAATTAACTGCTGCTTATTTTAATACTCAGCAGCCGTTTGAAAAGCATAATTTGGTTTAATTTCTGAATGTATTAATTTGCCAATCTTTTCAAATGTTTTGAATCTTTTGCAATGGTCTTACCTGTGAAGCTGAGATATCTATGGTTAGAATAAAATGGTTATAAAAGGTCAAAATACTTATAATTGATCAATCTAGCTTGAAATCACAATGATTAATATAATTTTATTATGAGAAATGTCAAGAATACACTCTTTTAACATATTTTTTAAATACATTCTCTCTCTTTAATTGAAATTTATTTAAAATGATAAAATTTCGTGAGTATTACATCTTATTCAATGAATATCTATCTTAAATTTATTCAAACAATAAATTTTAACTAACAAAAAATAATGTGTTAGAAAGAGTGTATGCTTAACACTCCTATCATTTATCAATGTGTTATTACACAAAGGCTGGAGAGAGGAGTTTGCACGACAAAATTTTAGATCATTTTAATATTTTTTCTAAAACTTTTTACTATAACAATTCCTTCATTAGTTTTTTAATATTTTAATCTATGTGAACGTTAAATGACATTAAATACATCCTCTTAAAAAATAAAAAAATAATAATGTTTATAGAATAAATGTTTTCCTTTTTAATATAAACTTTTTATTTTTATCCCGTTAACCTATGTACCTAGTACATAAGATAAGATAGATAAATGTTTATTTTTTATTTTTAAATATATTTGCATTGATTATAATTGTTGTTGAATGTATTTATTATGATCAAATCTGCAAGCTAAGTATTCTCTTTCTGCAAATAAGCAAACCATTCAACTCTTTAATAGTCGAACTTATTATTGGAATGGATCGAATAAACTTATTAATTCAAATTATATGAAAATTAATATCTTATGAAATAAATCTAAATAGGGTCTAAAGCTCTCAATTTAGATCCAAAAGACATTTTTATTTATTAACAATATTTTTTAAATTAAAAAGTCAGTAATTATTTGATAAATAATATTAATTTATTAAGAGTAATTAAATATTGAGTTAGTCCTTAACTAAAGTTCTCTTTAGATCTAGATTAACATTGAGTTAGTCCTTAACTAAACCATAGTTTTTAATTGTCAATTGAGAGCTATAAAAAGGGTCTGGTGTTGAACATATCAAACCATAGTGAAACTAAATAGAAAGGTCAAGGACAGAGAAATAAGAACAAACAATACAATGGTTTATAATTTCTCTTCCTTTGTGTTGGTGTTCCTTTTATTTGCAACATCTACTTATGCAATCTCAGGTGGGCAAGTGAATGCCATTTGTAGGCAAACCAAAAACCCTTCATTTTGTTTTACTCTTCTCAACTCAAACCCTAATACAAACCTTATTACCCTTACCCAATACACCATTAACGTGGTGCGCGTCAATGTCACCAACACAATCAAATTAATCAAGTTGTTGATTTCAAAAAGTGCTAGTGATCCCAAAGCAAAAAGACATTATTCATTATGTTTGATACATTTTAGTTATAATGAGGGTGCCCTTGGTGATGTTCAGCGCACTCAAGAGTTGTTGAAGAAGGGAGATTACCCAGGTGTGGGCTCATCAGCCTCTGCAATACTAACAAATGTTGAAGCATGTATTAACGGAGAGTCACCAACTGATCCTCCTTATCCTGATCACTCCATCCTCCCAAAATATGCAAATGTTGTTGAGCTGGTTGCTGAGATTATTCTTATTATATCTAAATATTTAGGTCATTAATAATTTTTCTTTAGTTTTGTTGTGTACTCCACCTATTCAAGAGTTTGTCGTTCAATAAGTGATTTTGTGTTGGACTAATATATAATTGTTTTCCTCTCATTTTTCACAAAAGAAAATATTAATAATACATTATCTACAACTAAGATGGAAGGAAATTTTGAATTTTAATATGATTAATAATGGGCTTTTTTGTCGATAATTTGACCCTCAATAATACCAATAGAAAAGACCTCAATAATTTGTAGGTAACAAAAGAGGGAAATTTTGATTTTTAGTGAGATAAACGGAGGCACTACCAATTGAAAAGCCATCGATAATATAGTGAATTTTTTTATAGTGGGCTAAGCCCACTATATAAAAACCCACTATATTACTTATGTCTTTTTGGTCGGTAATTAAGCCCACAATAAAAAGCCCACTGTACTATCAAGATCTAAACCCTCAATAATTGTCATATTTTTTTTATTAAATTAATTTATATTTATGAATTGGACATATTAATTAATCCCAAACATTAACAACTAATCTAAAATAGCAGCTGAATATAAACAATAATTGGTGCAAGATTGTTCTAACTTAACCAGTGGTCTCAAGTTCAAGCCTTGAGTATGCAGTAGTCTTAAATACTCAGAGGGAGAACCTTGCCACCCATACTAGTCTTACTCGGCTCGAGCAGGATTGCTTACCATGGAGGATACTTATGGTCTCTACCAAAAAAAAAATATAAAGAATATTAATTAGAGTTGGATATACGGGCCAACCTGTCTATTTAGGCTTGGCCTACAAGTTAAACCAATCGAACCAACCTAGTAGATAACATAAGTGAGTTAGGTTCTACAAGCTTGCGTCGACATTGTATCCATTGACTGTTGAAATTGTAGTCTCCCCAATTATTGTTCTAATTTGTGATTATGGTTCTCCAATATTTATTTGAGATTTTAGTCTCCCCAATTTTGCAAAATTTGGAATTTTAGTCCAACTGTTAAATATCTATCCATTGACCGTTGAAATTGTAATGTTGACATGGCCTAGCATTAAGTAGATGACATGACAATTAACATTTAATAATACTAGCGTAATAACCTGTCTATGCACGGGTGTTAAATTTATAATTTATAATTTTTATATTATTATAATTATTTAATATATTTCTTAATTATTTTTTAATTTTATAAAAATCTTTGTAGATCAAATTTAAAGCAATAAAGAAACAAAACAATAAAAACTTAAATAAAGAGGAAGTTAATAGCAAGCTAGGACCTTGAGCATCCTCAATGTCATTATCCTAACCATCCATTTTAGACCATATACTAAGCAAAAACAACATAAACAAAAAAAAAGGGGGGGGGGGGGGGGGGGGGGGGAACAACAGAACATAAAAGTGAAAAAAAATAAAAGTTTCTCAAATGGAGAAAAATGCAAAAATCAAAAGAAAAAAGAAAAAGAAAAATTACCTAACATATATGTATCTCAATTTGACAATATATTTTCTCACCTTAACAGAGACATGGAGAAGACAAAGACAATATACAAAATCAAAGCAATGGGAGTGATTGTTCAAAACATGTAACAAAAAAATACTATCATTCGAGAAATGAAAGGAGAGTTTGGGTCCTTTTTGAATATGCGTCCCTTTTTCATTTCTTCTTTCCTTGGTCACCTTTTATTCTCTAACACTATTTGAATTTCAAAATAGAAAAATTAGGAACTAATAATTCCCGTAATTGTGTATAAGGGGTGATTGTGAAATTATGCTCCATTAGAATATACAATAAAAATTAATTCCCTAATTTTGCTTGTCATAATTGCCCATAAATTGATTTGTGTGAAAATGAATGTGAGGCCAACATGTAAGAAAAAAATAGAGGAAAATGTTCTGGTGTTGCCAAGTGGGATAAGATTCTATGTGAAATTGCTTTAGAGATTAACATGTGGAACTTTCCTATTTAATATGGATATAATCTAAATGGACATTCCAATTATATAAATTATATATAACAATTACATTCAATGTTTTGAATTTTAATTATATATATTTAATAATACATTAACACCAAATCAAATGACCCCCAATTAATGACGCAAAATTTAGTTTATTGAGTAAAATCATACGAAAATGATCACATTTTCTTTAAAGCCTAGTTTAAAATATCCTCTTCATTTGTACTCTTAAAATATATAGTAATAATTATACACAAATATCTTCTCAAATTATACTTAAAATATATTATTTTGGTCCTTGAAACTTATATTAAATTATTGTCATAAATAATAGAATGTAAGTAAAAAAAATAATTGATTAAGTAAAAATTATTTATTGATTTCTATTTAGGACAAAATTAGAGTGAATGTAACTAAAAAATTATTCATTAAGTATATAGTTTTTAAAAAAATAAAAAATACTTATTAGTTTATCCTTGATTTCGAAAATAATTAAGAAAACTATATATATTATTCTTGTTAGTTATTAACAAATAATTAAGTCAAATGACCAATAGAATTTTTAATTACAATTAAGGTAGATATTTAATAGAATTTTCAAATTCAAAATTCAAATATAGCTATTTAAAACACATTAACGTAATAATTATAATGATAATAATTATGGTCTATAACTGAACCAAATATTTATGAAGCACCATATAATGACACGTGTCATCTAAACCTCTCTGTAAATGACATGTCTCATCCAAACCTTGAAAATTATTCTTGATTTGCCACATGTAATCATAACTTGTGAATGGATTCTCAAATTTATTTATAACGATTTAAGCTGAATTATACTTTAAGTCCCTTATAACATCCAATCTGCGATTTTGGTCCCTAATTTTAGTTAGACAATGTTAATCCCCAACGAAATTTATGATTTAGAAAATGCTAAAAGTAATTGAGGGGGAATTTGAACCTATAACTTTCTTCTTCTCTCTCACTGCATAAACTACTAAGTCATTTAGCTTGTTTGAGTCATAATTTAAACACTATAGTATATATAACAAAAATAAATATAAAATTTTTAAAATACTTATTTAATGTTAAATCTAGTTTAAAAATAATAAATAATAAATTTATATAACAAAAATAAATATAAATTTTTTAATAAATAAATTATATAATTTATTATTTAATATTTTTTTTCATACAATAAATATAAACATACAATCACTTTTATCTTTCATCTCTTTTTTTATCCCATTTTCTTCTCATCTTTTTATGCCACATCACTAATATTATATTATTTTTTAAGCTACAATTATCTTTTTAATAATTAATGATGTGGATGGGATATTGTAGGGGGACCAAAAGTGCAATTTAGCCTATTGAGCAAACGCACATACTAGAAACAAGAAGTGTACTGGATACTTATACATTGTACACTATTTGCTTATGGATGCTACCTTCCATTGGATGCTAGGTCCTTTGGATGCAAACATACAAAAATTAATCATTCCTTTATAAAGTCCATTCTAATATTTTCTCGTATATGGACAAGCTTATCTTCAGGAAGGGATTTTGTAAATATATCCACTAACTGATTTTCAGTATTAATAAATTGAACACCATTGATCCCTTTCTGAACGTAGTCTCTTATAAAGTGATGTTTAATTTTTATATGCTTAGCTCTAGAATGTAGAATGGGATTTTTACAAAGATTAATTGCTATAGTATTATTACATAAGATATGAATCTTACTCTCATAAATACTGTAGTCTTCCAATTGATGCTTGATTCACAAGAGTTGTGAGCAGCAACTTGTTGCTAAAATGTACTATGCTTCGACTGTAGATAAAGCTATGGTTTGTTGCCTTTTACTCATCCAAGAGACAAGATTCCCACCAACAAAGTGACATCCTCCACCGGTGCTTTTACGTTCAATTTTATCTCAAGCATAATTAGTGTCATAATAACCAATTAATCTATATTCCTTATTTTTCTTAAAGCACAGACCAAGGTTAGTAGTACCTTTTAAGTATCTAAATATTCTTTTAACAATAGTTAAATGAATTTCCCTTGATTCTAATTGAGAACGAGCACATAGACATACATTGAACATAATATTAGGTTTGGATGCAGTGAGATATAGAAGAGAACCAATCATACATACCTCTATATGTAGTTTGGTCTACCTTTTTAGACATATTATCTAGTCCAAGCACTGAAGTTGGATGCATTAGAGTACTCATTTCCTTCATATCTTCCAACTTGAATTTCTTAAGAAGTTCCTTTGTGTACTTTATTGGGTGTATATATATGCTTTTTCTTGTTTGCTTTATTTGCAATCCTAGGAAAAAACCTGTTCAGGAAAAACATCACTCTCAAAACCAGGAAGTTGTTTCAACAAACTTCTTCATTAATTAAATCAATCAAGAATGCACTTTTTACATCCATTTGGTAAAGCTTCATATTACCATGAGCAGCAAATGAAAGCAAAATGCGAGTGGCTTCTAATCTAGCAATAGGTGCAAAGGTCTTAGTATAATCTATATCTTCTTATTGTGAGTAACCTTGAGCTACAATTGTAGCCTTGTTTTTTTCAACTTTACCTACTTCATCCAGCTTGTTTTTTAATACCCATTTTGTTCCTATAACTGACTTGTCTTTGGGTTGGGGAGCTAGCTTCCAAACATCACTCTTCTCAAAGTGGTTAAGTTCTTCTTGCATGGTCTTATCCACCCTTCGTTTAGCAATGCTTCATCCACTGACTTTGGTTCCATTTGTGAAATCAATGTAGTTTGAGCTTGCTCCTTAAAGGTTGATCTTGTTCTAACTCAATCATGCACATCTCCCAAGATTTGATTGTCCTGATGATAATTCTTCATCTGCTAGTTTTGTCCAATAGGCTCCCTTTGTTCTTCTTTTATTGAGTCATCCAGAGGTTCATTAGACCCTTGTTCCTTGCAGTCATCCAACTTCATATCTACAAAAGACTTATCCAACTCTGATAGTTCTCTATCAAGCTTATTGTCATTAAACTTTACATCGATGGCTTCTTCTACCATTAAGATTCTAGAGTTATACACTGTAAATGCCTTGAACGTTTTGGAATAGCCTAACAATATTTCATTATCACACTTAAAATCAAGCTTTCCAAGATTATCTTTAGTGTTCAAAATGAAACATTAACATCTAAAAGGATTGAAGTAAGATATGTTGGGTTTTCATCCTTTCCACAATTCATAAGGAGTTTTTTTTAAGATAGGTCTAATATATGTTCTATTTTGTAAATAACATGCAGTGTTTACAGTTTCAGCCTAAAAGTATTTTGAGTTGAGTTATCATTCAACATGGTTCTAGCCATTTCTTGCAATGACCTATTTTTTCTCTCCACCACACCATTTTGTTGAGGTGTTCGTGACGTAGAGAAGTTGTGGAGAATTTCATTCTCCTCACAGAACCTTTGAAAGCTTTCATTTTCAAACTATCCTCAATGATCACTTTTGATTGAAGTTATGCAAACACCTTTTTCATTTTGAACTCTTTTACAGAATATTGAGAAGACCTTAAAAGACTCATCCTTGTGGGCTAAGAACATAACCCATGTCCATCTAGTGTAGTCGTCCACTACTACAAGTCCATAGCATTTTCCACTAAGTGAGGCAATTCTAGTGGGTCCAAACAAATCAATATGTAAAAATTCAAGTGGTCTAGAAGTGGAAACAACATTTTCGAGTCAAAGGAATTTTTAACTTGTTTCCTTTTCTGACATGCATCACAAAGAGAATCAGATTTGAAGACAAGATTTGGAAGTCTTCTTACGATATTATGCTTGTTTAGCTTAGAGATAAGTCTTAGCTTGCATGTCTATGTTTTCTTGTGCCAGATCCATTGATTTTCTTTGATAGATGCTTCATGATACATTTTGATTTGTTAGATCACTCATGTTAATCTTATAAAGATTGCTTTGCCTCTTAGCAGAAAACAACAAAGACCTATCTTTATTTTTGACTATACACTTTCCTTGTTGAAGGAGACAACATGTCCACTGTCACATAATGGACTTATGCTCAAAAGGTTGTGTCTTAGTCTTTCAACATAAAGGATGTTATCAATAAAAGGGAAAGGATGCTTAGCAATCTTACCTATCCCCAATATCTCGCCCTTATGATTTCCGTCAAAAGTTACCATCATCATTCCTTGGTTGAAGGCTTATGAACATAGACCTCTCTCCTATCATGTGACGTGAGCAACCATGTCTAGGTACCATGCTTGGTGTCTCCTTTCCTGTTGTCATGTGAATATGCAATAAGAATAATCATATTTTTAAGTTACCCAAATGGACTTGGGTCCTTTTTTGTTAATACTGAAGGCAATGGACACCTTATGCTTTGGACGATGAACACATTTGGATGATTCATGGCAGTTGTACCATAATATTTGCAAAAAGAGATAGCTTTAGCTATACTAGAAGTCCTTTATCTTCCTTGAACCAAAAATAAATTGGTCATGTGGACTTCTTCTATAGGAAAGATTTTGTTAAGATTTTTAGTCCCACTCACAAATTTGGATAAGCTTTCTCGTAAGTGCTTAACTTCTTTTTGAAGCTCATTTGCTTCATCAAGTGGTTTCACTTCAGAGAAGTCTTTTGGTTTTCTCAGTCGTTAATTTTTTATTCTCTCTACTAGTTCTTCATAAGCCTTTCTCAGTAAATCAAGTTCTTTTGATACTTTTGAAAACTTCTTTTTCAATTCTTTGTAACCAGTAAAGAGAGTTGAAGAATTAAAGAGAAGTTCATGGTAAGCTACTTGTAAAGCAGATAAGTCATTGAAATTTATCTCTTATTCCTCTTACTCATTTGAGTTTTCTAGACTATTATCTGCCATTAGACAAATATTAGCTTCTTCCTCATTTTTCTTCATCGAACGAGGCCAAGTCCAAGTCCTCCCATGTTGTCATTAGCCCATTTTTTTTCTTCTGGAGAATGACTTCTTCTTCTCCTTATATAGGCTTGGACACTCTAACTTGAAGTACCCATGCTTTTTGCATTCAAAGTACACTGGTGGACTCTTCTCCTTCGTTTCTTTGTTAAACTTTTTGGATAAGTTTCTTGCTCTAGATCCTTTTTTTCCTTCTTCCACTGGCTTGTATCTTTCTAGAAATAAAGGAGATCTTCATCTTCGTGAGAGTCTTCACCCTCAAACTATTCCTTCAGAGGACTTTTTAGCATTTAAGGCTCTAAACGATGACCTTTTTGTAGGTTGTTAGATGCTTAAGGCTAAGGACTTCCTTTTCTTAGCCCTTCATCCTACTTTAGCTCATCTCATGAACTTTGAGAGTTCCAAGCAGTTCTTCCATAGACAAGGTGGTCAAATCCTTGGACGCTTTTAAGGCAGTAACTTGTGGTCTCCATTGTCTAGGCAAACTTCTCAAGATTTGGTCAATATGATCATAGTTATCATAAGTTTTACCAAGAGACCTTAAGTTATTTACAATAGTTTGGAACCTACCAACATGAGTTCAATAGTTTTTGTTTTCTTTCATTGTAAATAACTTATATTGTCTAACAAGCAAGCTTAACTTAGATCTTTTAACTTGTAAGGTACCCTTATAGGCAAGAGCTAAACTGTCCCACATCTTTTTAGCACTTTTAAGCTGTGTACTTTTTTGTATTCAGATTCAGATAAAGCACACATAATAACATTAAGAGCTTTAGAGTTAAGCAGATACCTCTATTTTTGCTCATCAATCCACTGACATCGTGGGAGTTTTGTACCATCTTCGTCAACAAGTATATAGTTACCTCTTTCCACCACGCCCCACGTGTCAATATGACAAGGCATCAAGAATGTTATCATTCTTTGCTTCCAATAATCTAGTTTTGTCCCTTGAATAATGGTGGTCTGTTAATGGTTTGTCCTTCATTATCCTTGCATGCTTAGGATCTTTTATCCCTACACTGTTAAATGCTTAACCCCTGGAGGCCGAGCTTTGATACCAACTGGAAGAGCAAAAAACTCACAAGAAGGAAGGGTTGAATTGTGTGTATGTCAATTTTCAAAACGTTTTTGTAAACGCTTAAGTATAAAAGGTTGTCTAGTTAAAATACCCATGAGGATAAGGAAGGAGAAAAGCACACAGAGTTTATACGGTTCACTCAACTTGGGCTACATCTAGCACCTCTTTCCAAAAGGATTTCTACTAACCAAATCCTAGTATAACAAGTATTTTTCAATAGCCTCTTCAGGCCTTACAAACTGTGATCAACCCCTAGATCACAAAACCCAACTATTCTTTAGTCACAAAGCCTCTCTAGCTTATCACAAATGCCAATGTTGTTCTTATAAAGATTCAACTCACAGAGTGAGGATGTGAAAGTTATAACCCACAATATACAATAACTTTTCAGTGTAAGAATATGACAACTTAAGTGCTAAACAGTTGTCCCAAGGGTTTCAAAGTTTGTTAGTGTTCGTAAGTTTTAGCATACGTTCTTTCTTTTTTTCTTCATCATGCAAGTCTTGCTTATATGGCCTCTTGGAAATATATCTATTTAGAGTGATGCTTTAGCTTTATTTTCCCATTCTGTAAGCAGCATTAAATGCATGAAAATCCGTCATGTTAAGACTTGATACGTGTCTCAGAATCTTGGAGAGAAAAGATGCAACAGTCTTGTCTTGGAGTGGTTTTGTATTGAAAAGGTAGTATTACCTGATTCATAGTGCTATTTTTCTGATCATACCTTCTTTTGTTTTTCTTTATGTACTTCAGCCTTGATAAGTTGACTAACGTTTTTCACATGGTTATCTTATACATCAGAATATCCTACTTTTCATAAATGCGAAGATACTTAAACGTTAGAGTATCGAAAAGCATGAGGAACGAGTTTCAATATGTACGAGGATAATCTTATTCATCTTTATTGAAACTTAACCAAATAGAAGATGTCTAACTTTAAAAAGCTTTGGACGATTCTTTCATCGGATGCTTTTTGGAAAACATATATCAAACGAGGTTCTCAAATGGGCACATTGGATTCTATGTTTTCCAAAAACGATGGATGCTTGATTTTAGTTGATGTATTGGATAGTAATTTTTCTGAAAACTTATTGGACACGTCTACATAAGAAACATACCTTTTCTTTTAAGAATGATATATAGCTACACATGTAACACATTCATTGTCATAACACTCTAAAATTTAATAATCTTTGTTATTATTAAAACTTTGAGGGGTCGAACGCTTCATATGTTCTTAATGTTTAAATATAACTTATATTAATTTAGTTATTAAGTCATGTTGGTGAAATGCAAGTAAAATTTTTCTGATTTATAATAGAAAAAAATTCTAAATTTACCAGAATTTGAAAATGGAAGTAAAAATAAAATTGTATATATGTATGTATCATGCTTTGGGTAATATACACACAATCATAAAAGAACATAAGTACATCAAAAGATTATATTACCTAGCCATATATACATTAAAAAGATCCTATACAAAACAATATCTGACTACCCTACCCATTACTAAATACTATAAATCTCTACTAGCCCTTTGTCTGAAGGAGTCATCTCTGACTCGTCCTTGATTGCATAGTATGTTGTCCATTAGGTACTCATAAGGTACCCTAGGTCCTGAGGATGATGATGACGAAGAGGTATGCCACCCATTAGCCATCCCTACTTGGTACTGAATACCAAGGGAGGCTACTGGTGAATCAGCTAATGTCCCTTTAAAGGTGATCCTTCATTTACAAGTACAGGTGCTAACTCATTTGCAGCTGGAGCATCCATGACAGGTAACTTGGGAGGAAGTGGATGGACATCAAAGTATAGAGCTCATAGGAACATCAGAATCTATTAATGGTGGTGGTGGAGCGTAAGGAGCATACACAAAGTCAGGTGGTGGGGAGTCGTGAAGGATATGGGAATCATGTATGTCACTAGTGGTATCACAGTCCTAAGAATAGGAGACAGGAAGGTCACACATATTAGACCAATATAAGTCAGGATGTTTGTGTCTTCCTAATATTCCTATGCTCCTCTATCATGGTAGGCTACATGTAGGTTGAAGAGCACTGGCATTGCCATCTTCATTAACCATGATCAAACATGCATAGAGGAAAATGGAGTGAGGTGATTTTCTCTAAAATCACTTTCACATATATGGTAGGATATCTACCATAAAAATAAAATACAATTGACAAAGGGAACCTAGGGTTTATTCTATGTTATACTAGACTACCCTTGACTTGGTATGGATCCATACTTCCTATTAGTGAGTAATAATTCTCAATGGAATCGGGAAGTGATTGGAAGAATATATACCTTTTCAACAATATCACATGGTACAGTCCTCATTATTAATGAGGAACAAATAATAGTTAAGACATCCATTTACAGAGGTATATGTTACACCAATCCTAGAATGCTAGCTATTGGGACTTTCACCACTCGATGCCTACCCCAATACCTCTCAAATGGGTCCTTGCCTTTCATTCCTCAGCGTACCAAACTGTATTTCCCTAATAGGGTATCATGTCATTGCATGTCCCTTGCTTTACATACTCACTAACTTATTCATAAATTGTTAATAATGGTTCACACTGGTCTCAATTAATTGAGTACCATTACAATTCTCCTAATGTCTCTACCTTATATTACAGAGATTTGACCATACATTTTTTCACATAGTTCATAATTCATATTAAAACACATAATCAACATTTCAATAAAAAAGCTATAAATATTAAAATAAATACTGATAATTAAGAATAAATCGTAGAATGGTAAAAAAAAAAATTAAAAATAATTTTAAGCTTAGAAAAAAATTAGAATTTTATCATGAATTTCTAAAAAAAATTTGAAATTTTTTGAAATTAGTATTTTTAAGTAAAAAGTGTCTACAAGTACTTATAGAGCACAACTAGAAGTACTAAATAAGCTTTAAAAATTATAAAAATTTT
>CM014737.1:21747107-21853134 GCA_004329165.1 Spatholobus suberectus | reverse complement strand
ACTCTCTTGTTGTTTGGAAAATGAAGTAACATTGAAATTTGGTTTGGGGTTCGTTATTTATAGATAAAATTGAAATAGTCAATTATTTCCATTGCATAATCGATTATTTTGTTCATCCAAACACCTAGGTTTGAACACAAAACAAATAATCAAATTATTTCGTCTTATAATCGATTATTACAAAGATCATATATTTTTGAAACATCAAATATCAATTATATTACCATTTACGCGATTAAAATAGTAAGATCTAATTTTCTCAATACATAACAAAGTAAAATAATCGATTATAGTTACTATGCTTAAATACACTTTTGGTCCCATATCTTTTAAAAAATTTGTTTAAGTCCTTTATCTTTTAAAATCTTCAATCTAGTCCTTTATCTTTTTAAAATGCTCCAATTTAGTCCTTTCTATCAACAACATTAACTTTGAGAATGGAAAAGTTTGATGTGGCATGTTACTGTTAATTTTAAAAAACTCGCAGTTAAAAACCACCACAAAACAATTCATCTTTTTCTTTTTCTTTCTCCCTTTCCTTCTTAGTCTTCCCCCTTTCACGTTTCTCCCCTCTTTGTCCACCATAAACCAAGGTTGTTTATGTACTGAACCCACCTTGAGTCTTCTTAGAGCTATAGAGAACAAAGGACAAAAATTAAATTAGCTTATAAACACACCTTTCCTTTAGGCTTACACCGTCGCATACAACAACTTTGTTACCACCTTCAACCCTCAACAAGCCCACGCGCTACACACTTTCGATTTTGTGCTGGGTGTCTACAAAGACACGCTCTAGACGCTCCACCCCACTCGCACCCCTGAGTTCCTGGGCATACAAGCTCATTTTGCGTTTTGGAAGACCTCTACTAAGCCTTACATGACATCGTCATAGGGGTCCTGCGACGATTCCTAAATGCCCTAAATCCCCACACACTTGCCTTACCAATGCTAGTCCACATTGGTTTAAGTCTTTGAGTTGAGTGAGTCCATGCCCCTTACATAAAGAACGAATTCTACTACAGGCATCACTCTTTATAGAAGAAGGCATGCAAAAGGAGACATTGGGTTTTGATGTTGTTTTTCTTTTGTCTAGGCTAGCAAAAGATGAAGAAGAAGAACCTGGGTTTCACTAATTTTTAAAATAATTAATTTTAACGTAGTGGTGATTTTTAACCGCCACTATAATAGTTTTATTTTCTTAATTTTAAAAATGCACACACAGCAACTAATACACGTAAAATTTTCTTGATATAAGAAACGATTTGCTGCAAACTTTGAGGGCTTTGATTGCCTCTAAAAGACACAAAAAACCTTCAATTTACTCTGTTATTTTCCAATTTTAATTGTTATTTTAAAAACAAATTACCTTTTTATACACTCACACTCTTGCTTTCATTTTAAGTTTTTCAAAAACATCTTATCACTTGTTAATTTCTTAAGTTTAATTGAGCTCTAGATGAAATCGAGTTAAAAAGTGAATCAATTAATCAAAGCTAAATGTAGACCCACAAGACACACACACATAAACAGCCAACACAAGTTGCACTCATCAAGTGAGGCTTGATCATCAAAACATTGTAGGGGAAAGCGTTGATCTCCTTCTTGTTTTCACATTTTCCCCTTTTTTGATGATTACAAATCACTTGATGAAGAATGCCCTTTTGCTATATGTGGCTTGATGAACTTGTTAAAATCTAGATGTTTTTGTTGTCTTATCTTAATCATTTTATGCTTAGCAAAAGCTCCTAAAAAAAACGATCATACATTTCTCCCCCTTTGACCATCATCAAAAACAATATAATAATTCCAAAAAAAAGCCCAAAGTTAAAGGAAACTAAGGTATACAAGTATACAATCAAAGTACACAGGCAATTTTTGCAAAACGAATATTAATTTCATTTAAATCTAGTGATTTCATTTATATTCCTATAGATCAAAAACTAAAGCATAAGATGGACAAAGATATCAATTTCATATAAGAACAACTTCTCATTTCATTTCATCAAAACATCAAACTATTACAAACATAGAAATAGGACAAAGATACTAAACTAAAAACAAGACAAGTCCTAAACCAACAAGCTAATGCATGCTCTGAGAGCCACGAGACATGGAAAGAACATCAAGTTACTCTTGAAGATGATCAAGATGCTCAATGTGACACTTGTTCACATTTGACATAACTCGTGCTCAATTATTACTTAATTAGTTATTAATTTTGAGTTGATGAAAATACAAGTAATTTTTTTTTGTTTTTATTCTCTGCTTTGATTGTGTTTTGAAACTTTTAAAATAGAAAATCCATAAATAAACAAAATTTGAAAATGGAAGTAAAAGATAAAAGAAATAAAGTCGATCATATAAGCATCAATAATATACATCATATTTACTAAAATACACACCATTAATAGAACTTCATTGAATACATAAAACTAAATACAAAGAAAGCCAATGGAATACAGAAAAAATCTAGACACTACCTACCCCACTAAATACAACAAAAAGGGTCCTACATCAGAGTAGTGTCTATATAATCTATCTCATTCCATATATAATCCAAAAAGAAGTAGAATTCCTAGTCTTCATTTGTTAGAGTAGTCTCTGGATCATCTGGTGTAGCGTGGAGGCGTGATCATTGGGCATCATCACCATCTTCGCGTATCAGTCCATAAACAACATACATAGAGAAAAAGATAAAGGAGTGAAATGATTTTGTTCTTAAAATCACTTTCATATAGATGATAGGGTATCCTACCATTAAACATAGATAAAACACAGTTGACAATAATAAAGAGGAGAACCTAGGGTTTATCTAAGTTATAGTAGACTACCCTTGACTTTGTATAGATCTATACTTTCCATTAGATAGTTCTCAACAGAATCGAAAAGTGTTGAGAGTATATATACCTTTCTCAATATCATCAACATGGTAAAGTCCTCATCATCACTAAAGAACAGAGCAACAGCTCAAGACATCCACTGTCCATACAGATGTATACTCTCATACCAATCCTTGGGTTATCAAGCTTGGCCAGGTAAATATCTCGACTCAAGAGCGCTACCTTGACCATTGGGACCTTTATTGCTCGATACCTTACCCCCAAGACCTCGGCAAGTGGGTCTTTGCCTTTCATCCTCAACGTACTAAATTGTGGCTTCGCATGCAGGATGTCATGCCACTGTATGTCCCTCGCATCACATTACTCAACTTTACTAGCATCTCATCACTCACCACTCTTATATCTGAGTAAAGATATCTCCTAGTCTTAACATACCTGAGCACTAATATACTCTTTTTTCAATGTCTCTACTTCATTATGCAAAGACTTAGTCTCTATTCACATGATAGAATAATAGTTTGGGACATATACATTTATATAGAAATATCTACAACAAATTATAAATTGAACAATTTAAATGTAAACTATTAGAAAACATGTAATTAAATGAGAAGGTAAACTTTAGGAAAATTAATCATGATCTAATAGAAATTAGTAAGTCTTACTTATCAATTTTTTATTTAACTACTTTAATTACCTAATTTAAAGGCTAAAGTTACTTAGAAGAATTTCAAGGTTGGATACTTTATCAAAGCCAAGTTACTTGAGATGATCGATTAACAATTTCATTTTAAACTATAGGTCTTAGGTTCTAAATAAAAGATTAAACTAATTGATTAAAAATTTAAAACTTGAATTTAATTAATCTTAGAACTTTAAAAAAAGAATTGCATACTTAGAGATATTAAAGTTTTAGACTTTGTTTTAAGACATTGATTTTCCATTGGAATTATTCGAAGCTTATGATTTACCAAAGCTAAACTTTAGGTACTAGAATAGGATTTAAAATTAGTGGTTGCTAACATTTTACTAACACATTGATTAATCATTTTTAGAGAAATAATATACATAAAATTTAGAATCTAGTTTGAAACCAACAATAATTTTAATGAAAAAGGTTGAAAACTTTGTTTAAAATAGCAAATAGATTTATTTTTTTTCAAATTCAATGGCTCAGTTTGATCCTCAAGCTTGAATAGCTAAATGATTTTCATTAAACATGATCCATAACTTGTTTAAAAGATAATTTTGTCTATTTTCTAAAACATCCAGAATCACATTAAACAAAAATCTAGAAAAAAGATACAAAAATTAAAAGATAGTAAGATCAGACAAAACCACTAGATGACTAACACACAATTTTTAATTTTTTTCTCAGTTTTCTTAGAATATTTAGCATCAAAGTAAATTTTTTCTCAAAAGTAAATTCAATAAGATTATTAAATTGACTAAGATCATTAAAAACAAAGCCTTCTACAAATTATAGTGTTTTTTTTTGAAAATGGCAATTCTAGAAAATGATTTTGGCTTTAATGCATGACCAACAGTTTCCAAAAATTGTTAAAAATAGTAAACGACTATAAAAATAAGCATATCATATATCACTATAAAGATTAAAAAGTCTAGTTTTTATTTGTTCAAGTATGTTTATCAATAACCAACCAAAAATTTTAGAATCATGAAAATAATACATTGCCAGTTTTTGGATTTTTAGACAGTAACCTCAACTTTCAATAGGCATAACTTTTTTGTTTCTTAATTTTTTCAGGTAATTATGAGACCATTAAGAAGAAAATTTTGTCTAGTTTCTTAAAAAAAAAAAGTACTAATAAATAATAACTACAACTCGAGTTATAAGCAAAACAACTACAAGTGTTAGATGTAGAACTTTAGCTAGCTACACAATCACAACAACCATATATGTATAAGCTTTAAGATTAAAAGACTTACAAGTTTTGGGGAAAACCCACCCAACATCTATGTGACAGCAACAACATAAAGAACCCATCTCACTCCCCTCATTACCTTAATGGAAGTTGATGATAAGGAGAAGAGAAAGTGGTGGAATGGTGGCTTCAAGCTAAGTGGCGAAAGAACCCTTAATGGAAGCTTGTTGGAGGTGGTTGATGGAAGCTATAAATTTTTTTTATGGTGAAGTGAGAGTGTAGAAGGGCATTCGGCCAACACAAGAGGAGGAGGAAGTCTGTGAAAAATGTTGTCCAAGATGGGTTTATTTATAAAGGAGAAGTATAGTGAGGTGGCAAGTTAGTGAGGTCATTAGGATGACATCACATATGGTGCTGTCATGCTAATTGACCATGTGTTAATTGTGCATTGTCATTTTAGTCCCTGGCAATGTAGAGGTTTCTCTGCATTGCCTTGTAGAGGTTTTTCAAGTCTCTGTGTTTAGTTTTAATTTTATCCGTTAATTCGCTCGTTATCGCTTAAACTTTAGTAAATTAGTTTTAATATCAAATTAATGAGTTTTTGTGTGAAACTTGATACACATATTATTTTCCATTCAAAATTAATTTCCAAAAATTAAAATTAATTTTTTTATAATCTTTTCGAATTTTTAATAATTACTTGGTATTTTTGAGTTAAAAATTCATATTAAATTCATTTTAACTCAATAAATTCAAAAAAAATTATAAAATCAAATTTCTCCCCTAAAAATGTATTGAGAAGGGCATTTCTACTATTTTTAGATGTCAAACCAATATTGGTTGGCTTAGTAGACAATTAGGGACATTTTGGCTATTTTTTACAGGAATTTTAGAAAATTCTTAGAAAATTTTTGAAATTATAATTTAATAAATATATGTCATGATTTCAGGCTCAAAATGAAATTGTGCTATCAATTGAACCTTTTTCTTATGCTAGCCTTTTATATTGAGAAATCGGGACGTAATCGTTATTTTTTCTTTTTTCCGGGCTTTGACTTGAAAAAATTATTAAAAATCACGATTAAGTAGTTCTCGAAATTCTGAATGCAATGGTGGAAAACAGAATTTTGAGATTCTTTTCTGATTTTTTAGAAATAAATTCACAAATATTAGGAAAACTAGTGTGAAGCTAAGGTAGGGGTGTTACACTTATGAACAGCTTCGAATCCATGCTTGTTGGCCTTTGTGTAGCTTAGTGTTGCTCAATAATTGCATCCAATTTGTTGCAAACCATTTGCTTAAAAGGTGAGAATGGTTTCAGTGGCTTTTCTTCAGCTTGTTATTCTCCTTGCTTAGCTCCTTTCTCTTCTTGAGCAATAGCCTTATTAGCTTGCATCTAAGTAGCAGCACCGGCCTTGAACATCCACTCCAAACCAACTTGCATAAGTCCTATCTTGTGGGGGGAAGCTTCATTAATTTTGTTGGAGTTGCGAAGGTGTTGGACAACCTCCCCTTTGGTGTCCACCTTAAAATGGTCCAAACTCCCAGACACCACCATTGCATAAGGGAACTTTTAGTCAGATAATCTCCTTGCCTTTAGCATGCTGTCCATGATTATGAATCCAAGAATATGACTAAATAATCGATTATTCTAGAAAGGTCAAGTTTTCCAAGACAAAAATAATCTGTTATATTTTCATATAGCGGATTAAATTGATCTTGAATAACCTGGATAGTTCCCAAGAACAAAATAACATATTACAGGCCATTTGTAATCCATTAAATGACTTAGGGAACTCCTTTCAAGATATTTACCTCCTTGTTAATCAAATTCACACACTTTTTAACAATTAAAAATTAATCAACAATGTTAATATACAATTTAATACATTGTCATGCAAGATTATTCATCATATACAAATTCAAACATTTAACAAATCAAAAAAACATGCATATAAGCATTCATTTTCATGCAATGCACATCAACACAAGCATATAAGCTACAACATTAATCATTTTGAGATCATGTGAGGTTGGATTCATCTAATATCCTTACTACATTTCTTATTAGGTAAAACCTATCTCTAGGTAGAGGTTTAGTGAATATATCAGCTAATTAACTATTTGTGTCCACCAACTCTATAACATATTTTGGACACGATCCCTAGGGAAATTATGTCTAATTTCAATGTGCTTGATCCTAGAATGCAGACTGAGGTTTTTGGTAAGGTTTATAACATTAGTGTTGTCACGCTTTAAAGGAATGTGATCTAAGTGTAAACTGTTGAAAATTAGAACAAAATATTCTGTATTTATTATAGTTTATAGGCATATAATCTTTGATTTAGAGGAAATTGAATATTCTCTATTTATGTGTAATAAATGTAATAAGCCTATATAAACGCATTTCCATGGTGTATTCAAATACACGGTTTTTAGTCAAATATGTCTCTGTTTTCTCCTATTCAACATGGTATCTAGAGCCTGAAGAGGCATCTCAAGCACCGTGCTTGCCCGGTGGACCCACTGTCCCCGGAGACAATTTTTTTTTTGGCGAACCGTGTACGTCTTCGGTTCGCCCTCTATTCAAGTCTCGTTCTTTTCCGTTACTCCAACGTTCTCTCCTGCCACCGACGCTCCTCTAGCGACATTTCTGGCAACCAACCTCGTCATCTGGATCGCCGTCAGCCGATATCCACAGATTCGTCGATGGCGTCTCCATCCAGTCCCCTTTGCGCCCTCACGTGCGTTCACTATCTATGCCAAAC
Source organism: Spatholobus suberectus (assembly GCA_004329165.1). Taxonomy (NCBI): domain Eukaryota; kingdom Viridiplantae; phylum Streptophyta; class Magnoliopsida; order Fabales; family Fabaceae; genus Spatholobus; species Spatholobus suberectus. The sequence goes on along the minus strand of CM014737.1, from coordinate 21,845,640 downwards.
AGCGCATCTCGCTAGCACGTGGTGGCTCCTTTCCGGCCGTGATTCTGGCATGGTCGTCGGCCCCCCTAGGCGACCTCACCTTCCGAGTTTCACCTCTATCCGAGCATCTTTTGACTGCCCCCTATTTTCTACCTACGTATCAGGTACTGTTCATATGCTGGCTGTTTTGACTTTTTTTTAACTACTCACCATGGCTTCCTCTAGTTCCTCTACTCCACCTAAGGCAGACACCATCATGTTCCTGAACTTTTCGCTCTCTATTGAGAAATTGGACAGTTCGAACTACTCCACTTGGGCCTCGGACATCACTTTATGGATTAGTGGTCTAGGTTACAAAGCCCACCTCACTAGTACCATTGATTCTATCGAAGTAGGTGAACATGCATAATGGGAGAAGATTGATGCCCAATTGTGCAGCATAATTAAATTCACCCTTCAGTCCTTTATCAAGCCGATTTTTCGGCCCCACGTCACTTGTGAATCTGTTTGGGCCGAGTCGCACGCCCTCTATACTAATGACACACGCAGCGCCTATATAACGTTTGCCATGCTTTGATGACTCTCATTGCTCCTCAGTGCTTTAATAGCCTTATGTCTGCATATCTTGGGAGAGTTCATGCTGCCCTGCATGATTTTAATGAACTTTTGCCTCCTGCCGCCTTGACTTCAGTTGAAGCTAAGAAAGAACTGGAGAATCGGAGTGCCTTTTTTCATGGTCCTTGCCCTTTACGGCTTGTCGCCAGAGTATTCTGCTGCTTGTGACCAAATTCTTAGGTCATCCATGGTCCCTACCATGACATCCGCCTCTTCTGCCCTCCTTCGCATTCCACCAAAGGTGCTTGTGGAGATTCCTACTCCCACAATTGGTGATACCTCTGCTCTCGCATCTCAAAACACTACTTTCAGACGTACTTGAATTGGGACTTCTCACTCAAAGAATCATCCCAAGTGTGAGCATTGCCATCGCCATGGGTATACCATTGACCGTTGCTAGAAGCTACATGGTAAACCCCCTCGTCCCACCAATGTAGCTCACACACCTCTGGCAGAAACCACTCAGCTTGCTGATCAACCTTGGGCCATCTCGACTACTTATGAAGATTTTGTCAAGTGGTTTGAGGCTTGCCAAACACCTGGCACCATTGCTTCAATTGCACACACTGGTAATTCTATTGCTTGCATCTCTCAATCTCTTTCCCTGGGTCCTTGGGTGCTTGACTCTGGTGCGTCTAACCATATCTCTGGTAATCGCTCCCTTTTCTCTTCTCTATCTACATTTGGCTATTTGCCCACAATTACATCTGCCAATGGTTCTCAAACACAGGCCAGCGACATTGGCGTTGCATATCCCTTTCCTTCCCTATGTGTCGAGTCTGTGTTATTTGTCCCTAATTGCCTTTTTAACCTACTTTTTGTCCATTGTCTTACCCAATCCTATGACTTTATCATTACCTTTACTAAAGATTCTGTTACCTTGCAGGATTAGACTTCGGGACGGATGATTGGCGTTGGATGTGAGTTTCATAGCCTCTATTATCTCTCCGCGCCTTTGCAAGCATGCTCAACCACAGTCTCTCTGATGACCATCCACGCTCAGCTGGGACATCTTGGTTTGTTGAAACTTCAAAAGATGGTACCCAGTCTCTCTAAAATGTCTAGTTTTCACTGTGAGTCTTATGAATTAGGAAAACACACTCATTCTACGTTCCATGATAGAGTCAATAAATGGGCTATGTCCCCATTTGCCCTAGTCCATTCTGATGTTTGGGGTCCCTCTTGTATTGTTACCCCCTTCGGTTTTAGGTATTTCGTCACTTTTATTGATAATTTTTCCCGCTGTACGTGGTTATGCTTAATGAAAAACAGATCCGAACTTTTTTCCCTTTTTGAAAAGTTTTATCATGAAATCAAAACCCAGTTTGGTATTCCTATACGCTCTATTCATAGTGATAATGCTCATGAATATTTATCTCATCAGTTTCAACACTTTATGGCATCCAAGGGCCTTCTCCATCAAACATCATGTGCCTACACCACTCATCAAAACGGAGTGGTTAAACGCAAAAATAGACATCTCATTGAAACCACTCAAACTTTCCTCCTCCATGGTCATGTCCCTCTACGCTTCTGGGGTGATGCTGTACTCATAACCATCCTCTGTCTTGAATGATCAGGTTCCCCATTCGATCCTTTTTCCTCACTCACCCCTTTATCAGCTTCCTCTTTGGGTCTTCGGCTCCACCTGCTTTGTTCACAACCTCACTCCGGGCCTTGACAAACTCTTTGCAAAGGCCATCAAATGTGTCTCTTGGGTTACCATCGATTGCAGAAAGGATATCGCTGCTTCTTTCCTTCCCTTCAAAGGTATTTCATTTCTGCAAATGTCTCATTCTTTGAGTCTATCCCTTATTTTGAGTCTGCTCCCTCCCCTCCCGATATGTGTTTTTCTGCTCCTCCTAGTACCCCTGCTCGTGTCCCTCTTCTGTCTCTTTCTTTGGATGCCTCTGTGGCGAATCACGATGTTCCAATAGAGCCTCCAGTCGTGCAACCTCTTCAGATATATCAACGTCGCCAATGCCTTAGTGACTATCCCACACCTACACTTGCTATAACCCCTGCAGATATAGTAGAGGCCTTGTCAGACTTTTCCCCGATGTCATCTTCTTTATCAGACCTGGGCCTGCCCCCTAACATGGACTGGCCTATTGCTCTACGAAAAGGTATTCATTCTACTTGCAACCCATCTCCTCACTATGTTAACCTCAGTTATCACCGTCTTTCTCCTTTGCACTATACTTGCCTCTCTTCTTTGTCTTTTGTGTCTATGCCTAACTCTCTAGGTGAAGCCTTATCTCACCCTGAATGGCGGTAAGCAATGATTGACGAGATGTGTTCACTTTAGAGCAGTGGTACTTGGGATTTGGTTTGTCTTCCTATTGGAAAATTCGCTATTGGGTGTTGTTGGCTATACACTCTTAAAGTTGGCCCTGACGGAACCATTGATCGTTTCAAGGCTTGTTTAGTGGACAAAGGATACACCTAGGTATATGGGTAGGACTACACTGATACTTTTTCTTCGGCAGCAAAGATGGCGTCTGTCTGCCTCTTATTCTCTATGGCTACCATTCGTCGTTGGCCCCTCTTCCAACGTGATATCAAAAATGCTTTCCTGCATGGCGATCTTGATGAAGAAGTCTACATGGAGCAACCTCCTGGGTTTGTTGCTCAGGGGGAGTCCTCTACTATGGTGTGCTGGCTTCGTAGGTCCCTATATGGACTTAAACAGTCCCCCTGAGCTTGGTTTGGTCGCTTTTGTACCGTTGTATAGCAGTTCGGTTTGACTTGTAGTAAAGCCGACCTCTTTGTCTTTTATCACCATTCACCTTAGGGATGCATTTATCTCATTGTGTATGTGGACGACATCGTCATTATAGGCAGTGATTAGTATGGCATTCTCCGTTTGAAATAGTACCTCTCCAAACAATTCCAGACTAAAGACTTTGGTAAGCTTTGGTATTTCCTAGGTATCAAAGTTGCTCAATCCAAGGATGGTTTGGTGATCTTTCAGAGGAAATATGCCCTTGACATCCTGGAAGAAACTGGCCTCTTAAATGCGAAGCCAGCACACACTCCTATGGATTCTAATGTCAGACTGCTACCCAATCAGGGGGAGCCCTTATCAGATCCTAGGAGATATAGGAGATTGTTTGGAAAGTTAAACTATCTCACAGTCACTTGTCCAGACATTGCCTTTGCTGTGAGTGTGGTAAGCTAGTTCTTGAACTCTCCTTGCCAGGACCATTGGGATGCGGTAATTTGGATACTCAAATATTATAAGAGTGCTCCTGGTAAAGGCCTCATCTATGAAGACATGGGACACACTCATATAGTTGGGTACTCAGATGCCGATTGGGCCGGTTCTCCCAGTGATAGGTGATCCACCTCTGGGTATTGTGTGTTGGTCGGAGGAAACTTGATATCTTGGAAAAGTAAGAAGCAAAATGTTGTAGCAAGATCTAGTGCTGAAGCATAATACAGGGCCATGGCTTTAGTAACTTGTGAACTCATGTGGTTGAAGCAGCTTCCCAGGGAACTCAAGTTTGAAGAATCCACGTAAATGACGCTGATTTATGACAACCAAGCGGCTTTGCATATTGCATCCAATCCTGTCTTCCATGAAAGAACCAAACATATTGAGGTTGATTGCCATTTTATCAGGGAGAAGATCGAGTCAGGAGACATTACCACGAGCTTCATCAACTTTAGTGACCAGTTGGTAAATATCTTCACCAAGTCTTTGAGGGGACCGAGAATTGACTATATATGTACCAAGCTGGGTGCATATGATTTATATGCTCCAGCTTGAGGGGGAATGTTGAAAATCAGAACAAAATATTATGTATTTATTATAATTTATAGGCATGTAATCTTTGATTTAGAGGAAACTGAATATTCTCTATTTATGTGTAATAAATGTAATAAGCCTATATAAACGCATTTTCGTGGTGTATTCAAATACACAGTTTTCAGTCAAATATGTCTCTGTTTTCTCCTATTCAACATAAACCCTAGTCCTTTAGTTGTTTCATCCACAGGAGTTGAGCACAACAACTCCTAGTTGCAATGTATGGATAGGGAAACACTTGCTTGTTTCTTATCATGCCAAGAAACAAGTGCACCCCCTAACAAGTGACAAGTGACAAGTGCCACTAATGCTCTTTCTATCAAGTTTACAACCATCAAAGTCTGAATTCGAATATCCAACTAGGCTTAAGGAAGTACCATTAGGAAACCACAAACCTACATTATTAGTCCCCTTAAGATATTTCATTGTTCTTTTTACAACAGACAAGTGAGATTCCTTAGGATTAGCTTGATATCTTGCACAAAAACAAACATTGAACATAAGATCTGGACGACTAGCAGTAAATTATAATAAAGAGGTTATCATATCTCTATATTTGGAAACACCAATAGATTTACCTCTTTCATCCAAATCCAAGTAGCATGAGGTAGACTTTGGAGTGGCTAATTCCTTGCAACTTTCTATGCCAAATTGCTTCAACAATTCATTTCAATACTTGGACTGGCTAAGGAATGTGCCATGCTTTAGTTGCTTCACTTGTAACCTCAAGAAGAAAGTTAACTCCCCCATTATAGACATCTTAAATTCACCCTACATGGTCTAGCAAATTTTTTGCAAAGAGAGCCATTAGTACACAAAAAACTATGTCATCAACATAGATTTGTACTTACATGGTATCATGTTTTGTTCTTTAATAAATAATGTATTGTCTACTTTGTCTCTTTTAAAATTTTGATCTAATAAGAATTTACTAAATCTTTCATAGCAAGACCTAGGGGCTTGTTATAGTCCATACAAAGCATTCCTAAATTTGTAAACATGATTTGGATATTTAAAATCAACAAATTTAGGGGGTTGAGAAACATATACTTCTTCTTGTATAAAGGCATTTAGAAAAGCGCTTTTGACATCCATTTGATAGAATTTAAAATCCATTAAGCATGCAAAAGCTAACAACAATCTAATAGCTTTTAAACTTGCTACAGGTGCATAGGTCTCATCATAATCAATGCCTTTTTCTTGATTGTAACCTTTAGTAACTAATCTAGCTTTATTTCTTACTATAACTCTAGATTCATCAAGCTTATTCTGATAAACCCATTTAGTGCCTTTTATTGGATGATCATTGGGTTTTGGGACCAATTCCCAAACTTTATTTCTTTTAAATGGGTTTAGTTCTTCTTGCATTGCAAGCATCCAATTTTCATTCAAAATAGCTTCATCAATGGATTTAGGTTCCACTTGTGAAACAAAAGCCATAGTACTACAAAAGTTTCTAAGAGTGTTTCTAGTTGTTTCCCTTTTTGTGATCTCACCAATCACATTGTCCAAAGAGAGGTATCTTGTTGTCTTCCACTCCTTAAGTAGCTCCTTTGTAGCATCTTGACTTGTTTGTTTAGGTTCATCCATTTTGTCTTGTTGTTAATCAACCACCTAACAAATCTGCAACACCATCCATAATATGCTTTCCCTCCTTTTAGGGGTTAGTTTCATCAAATGCAACATGTACAAATTCTTCAACAAGTAAGGTTCTCTTATTATAAACCCTATACGCCTTGCTATTTAGAGAATATCCCAAAAAGATAGCTTCATCAGCTTTCGCATCAAACTTGACAAGTTGTTCTTTTTCATTATTTAACACAAAGCACTTGCATCGAAACACCCTAAGATGTGGTATATTGATTTTTCTCCCTTTATAGAGTTCATAGAAGGTTTTCTTCAAAATAGGCTAAATAAGCATTCTATTCAAAATATAGTAAGCAGTGCTTATTGCTTCAGTCCAAAAGTACTTTGGCAACATGACTCTCATTAACATTGTCCTAGCCAATTCTTCAAGCGACTTATTCTTTCTTTCCACTACACCATTTGTTGTAGAGTTCTAGGTGTTGAAAAATTGTGGCTAATGTGACACCCATAGTCAAAGTAATGTTCGTCCACCCTATCCCATAAAATAACAAGCCATAAGACTAGGCCAATAGATCCTTATCAACAGCTAGGTCTTCATTAACCGCGATAAATCATGCATGAAAGAAAAAGTAATGGAGTGAGGTGATTTGTTCTAAAATCGCTTTCACATGTATGGTAGGAAATCTACCATAAAATACAGAGAAAATACAGTTGATAATAAAAGGGAACCTAGGGTTTATTCTAAGTTATACTATCCTTAACTCGGTATGGATCCATACTTTTCATTAGTGGGTAATAGTTCTTAACAGAATCTGGGAAGTGACTGGGAGTACATATACCTCTTTCAACATCATTGCATGGTAAAGTCCTCATCATCATTGAGGAACAAAATAATAATTTAGGATATCCATTTATAGAGGTATACTCTCACCAATCTGGTGATGCTGAGCAGTTGTTAGGGTTATCAAGTTGGTTAAGTGATTGTCCCAACTCAAGAGTGCTACCTTGGCCATTAGGATGCTTACCACTTGATACCATACCCTCTAGACCTAACCATGGGCCCTGCTTTTCATCCTGTAGTGTACCAAACTGTAGCTTTCCCAGTAGGGTGCCATGCCATTACATGTCACTTGCTTTACATTACTCACTAATTTATCACTTCCTATATAACGCCATGTTTTCTTAATGTATGATTTAGTGGTTTAATAACTAAAAGTGGAAATATAATATGAGATATTGGTGATTAAAACGAATAAATAAGTTGTTGTTGTATAGGTGTTGTTTTGTGTTGGTTGTTTTGGAATTCTTGTTTGAATTTAAGTAACTTGAGGAAATGTTCTTGAGCTAAAATAAGAGTGTAGTTGTGTTTATATGGGTTGTTAAGAGAAACAACAGTATTGAGCCCGTTGTGAGGCTTGGGGAGTGAGTAGATGAACCATGGGCTTTAGTGGGCCCAAAGCCTTTGTGAGGCCCAGGGAAGGTTTTTGAGTCATTATAACCTATTCTACCTCATTTCTCTTCTCTCACTCTCTCTTAAACCCTCCCCTTTCTCTCAATCTCTCTCAATCTCTGATAGTCGTTGAGCGATATTGGCTCTCATTGAGTGAGAATGCCCTGAGAGTGGAGTGTGGCTCTCAGGTTAGGAATTGGTTGAGTAACTGTTTGTGTCGCTGAGTGAGTGTTCTTGAATTGTAGGGAGTGACTGAAGGAAAGACTCGCTTAGCGATGGTCAATTCGCTGAGCGAGTGATCATGAGAATTATGGAAATTTTCCAGAAGTGGCTCGCTGAGGGAACACGATGTTCGCTAAGCGAATGTGAACATTCCAGAGTGCTTGGAAGCAACTCGTTGAGCAAATTGGGGCCTTGGAATGTTGTTGCTCTCTGTTGCAAGAGGTTCACTGAGCGAACAGTGTGTGTAGATTCTAGCTATTCTCTGGAGTGGCTATTAGTTGAGTGAGTAGACGACTTGCTGAGTGTAACACCCATTCATATTAAATACAATTCAGATTAATTTAGTTATTAAGTTTAAGTAAATGAAAATGCGTGTAAAATTTTTCCACTTTTATAAAAAAAATTCCAAACTTAACAGAATTTGGAAATAGTAGTAAAAGATGAAAGATAAGATTGTATATACATATATATCATAAAATTATACATCATGGTTTGATAATATAGAAAACTAAAAAAAATACATCAAAAGATAGACACTATCTAACCTAATATGTACATAAAAAAGATCCTATACGTAGCAGTGTTTCATCTACCCTATCCCTCATACAAAAAGAAAAATACTATAGGTCTTCAGGTCCTCCCCCATTGAGATGTCGTACTCAACATCACGGGGCATTAATGTCGTCTTCAATAATCATGATCAATCATACACAGAAGAAAATAATGGAGTGAGGTGTTTTGTTCTAAAATTACTTTTACATGTATGGTAGGAAATCTACCATAAAACAAAGACAAAACACAACTGACAACAAAAGGGATCCTAAGGTTCATTATAAGTTGTATCAAACTACCCTTGACTAGATATGGATCCATACTTCCCATTAGTGGGCAATAGTTCTCAACAAAACTTAGGAAGTGACTTGGAGTACATATACATCTCTCAACATCATCACGTGGTACCGTCCTAATTATCATTGAGGAAAATAGCAGTAAAGAATTCCATTTATAGAGGTATACTCTCAAATCAATCCTGAAATGTTGAGTAGTTGTCAGAGTTATCCAGCTTGGTTTAGGCGAATATCCCGCTCAAAGGCACTACCTTGGCCATTGGGCCTTCACCACTCGATGCTTACCCTCAAGACCTTCGCAAGTGGGTCCCTATCTTTCGTTTCTCAGCATACCAAACTATAGCTTCCCTAACAGGGTGCCATGCCACTGCATGTCACTTGCTTTACATTATTCACTAAACTATCAATTCCTAACTTCTCAAGCAGAGGTTTCCCTAGTCTCATTTAATTTGAGTACTAGTATAATCAACATTTCTACCTTATTTTGCAGAAATTACACAATACCAAAATTTTAACAGAATAACAATTTAGCAATCATATAAAATTTTAGCAGAATAATGACATAGTAATTATAATATAACTACTAAATTTGGAAGAATAACAACTAAATAAATACATTTTAATTTTCTAAATTTGAGTAGAGTAACAGCTTAGCAAATGCATTTTAATTTTCTAAAATTGAACAGAGTAACAGCTTAGCAAGTATAATTTAATAATTTAAATTTGAGCAGAGTAATAATTTAGTAATTATGATTTAATAATCTAAATTTGAGTAGAGTGGCAACTTAGCAAAAATTAAAGTTTAACATTAAACAATAATAACAATAATAAAACTTAAGCCTAAACGGGTTTAGGAGAAAACCCTTCCTACCAACATGCAAAGTGACAATAATTTAGAACCAATCCCACTGCCCCCATTACCTCTAAGGTGGTTGATGAAGAGGATAGAATTGTTGGTGCAAAGCTTTTAGGAAGAGAAATTCTACTAGTTGAAAACTAGCAAAATGTTAACATAAAAACTAGATTAAAAAAATTTTAGAGAGAAAATTTTAGAAAGAGAAGCTCTCTTGCTTGGAAGAGGAAGAGAAAATGCTGAAAATTTGAAGGAGGGAGGAGTTATTTATAGAAGAGGAAGGGGTCTTAGGTGTCCACCATTGACCTAAGCAATGATGCAATAAATCAAGTTTTAAATTTGTTTTTATTTAAATTTAGGGACAAATATACAAACTTAGGGACACATACACTATTTAGGGTATTGAATCACCCCTCCTAGGCTTGGGATGTGCTATAATGAGCCCTCCTCAAGCTTTTCAGTGTAAATTTTATCTGTAGGTGCATTAACTAGTATCGATAAAATTGCCTAAACTTGAAAAATTAGCTTTTAATATCAAAAAAATGAATTTTAATGCAAAAATGGACAAATACATTATTTTTCATCAAAAATAAATTTCTAATAATAAATTTTAATTTTTATTAATTTACTTCAAATCATATGTATTTATTTTGTACTTTTAAGCTAGAAAATTCATAAAAAAAATCCATTTTAATTCAATAAATACCAAAATTTTAATAAAAATTTTAAAATTAAATATTTTACCCATAAAGAAACTAAAATTATCATTTTAACCCTTTTTGAATGTCAAACCAATATTGTCTGACTTATTAAACACCTAAGGGCATTTAGGTCATTTTACACGAAAATTTCAAAAAATTTCTAGAAAATTTCCAAAATGATATTTGAATAGATATGACATGATTCCAAGCTCAAATATATATTTTAATGTCAATTGAATCTTTTCCTCATGTCAGCCTTTAATGTTGAGAAATAGAGACAAAATCGTCATTTTCTAATTTCTCTGGGCTTCGACTTGGAAAAATTATTAAAAATCATGATTAAATAGCTCTTGAAAATTTGAGCTTAATGGTGGGGATTAGAATTTTGAAATTTCATCCCGATTTTTCAGAATTGCATTGTTAAATTAAAAAAAGTAATTGAAAAATTGAAATAAGATTATTATATTTTTCACTAATTTTCTTTCAAAATAAAATTTTTATAATGAAAGATACTTAGTATAAAATTTTTGAAATATTTTAAGATCAAAAAGTCTCCAGTTGGTTTCCGCAATCAACTAAGGGTATTTTTGTCATTTTCAATAAATTCTAGAAAAATTTCTAAAATTATTATTAATAATTCTAAATACATTGATGACGTAAAAACAATTTTTAAGCATACAGAATAATTTAATATACAAAAGTAGGGGTGTAACATTGAGCGAAATGTAATCGATAGAAATTTGGAGAAAGTCCCTATAACAAATTCGTTGAGCGACCCTAGTTGTCGCTGAGCGAGTGACTCTGATTCGTTGAGTGAAACTCATGGTCGCTGAGTGAGAAGCCTTGTAGGGGAAAGTTGGTCCTCTATAAGGAAGGTCTTCACTGAGCGAGCATGTGGGTCACTAAGCAAATATAATGTTCTATTATTGATCAATGTTGAAAGTGTAGTAGTCATGAGGCATGGTTGTGAAGGACTCATAGTGTGAGTCTGAGGTGAGAATGGTGTTGAGAAGGTGATGTGAGTGGTAGGTTGCTTGGATAGAACTTTGATTTGTTGTGGGTAATTTTTGTGTGAGGTTTTTCACGAGGTATGGGCTGCTTGGATAAGGCCTTACCTATTGACCATGCTGAAGGTTGTTTTGGGCGTGCATGGTGTTGGTAATGGTTGTGGACTACGTGTGGTGTTGGTCAGGCCCACGTGGTATTGTGTTGCTAAACAGATATATGTTGACTTCTTGTAGTTGAATGAGTGTAGTGTTGGGATATATGCATTTCATGCATATGTCATTGGCTGAGACTGTGTGATGGGCTTCATGTCGTTGTGCGGGTAGGCACGTAAGGTGGATGGTTGATAAGAGAATGTCTCAGATGAGCCTCCAACCTAGTGTCTGGATGAGACGTGGGGTCTTAAAGATGGGCCTATGGGGATAAGTGGATAGGTGATTTCGCAGGGGGCCAAGGCGATGCAGGCCTTGAGTCGCGATCAGCCACCACCCACATACACTTTTCTCGACACACCACTAAGCTTATCTGTATATCAGAATTTGGCAATCCTTGAATGGTGCTTGGATAGGCCATGGTAAGGGGTGGGACCTGGTTGATCGTTCGAGATGTTGTGAATCTCTTGAGAGTCGTGTCATCATGCATTGACATAGTTGTTATGGAATTGTGTAATGTGGAACTTTGAGTTAAGAATCCCCAGCTGTATGAATGTACGTTGTATATACATGTGCAAGATTGTTGAGAACCTTTGATATATGATGGTATGTTGTATGCTTGCGATTGAATGTTGAGAATTGTGGATGAATTCCTTGATTATATGATATATTGTTGTTTTCGTAAGCTTACCCTTGCCTTGTTGTTGTTGTTGTTGGATGTCCTGTTGTTGTTGTTGTGTTGGTATGGCTGTGATGATCACGTCCTATGGCATAGAAGTAGATGGAAATGTTTCAATAGACCCAGCTTCTTAGAGCTGAGGATGGGGCTGCGAGCTAGAGATGTATGGCTTGAGGAGCCAATCTTTTGTCCCTTTTGTTGTATATTTTGTTTCTTTCTTTTGATGGGGTTGTATTGGGTGACCAGCCATAGGGAGTGTGTTTTGTATCCCCCTCCCTTGTTGATGGATTTGTATATTTGATTCTTTTGATATGGCCTGGTGTTGTCCCCCATTCTTTGCATCTGTATTAGTCTTTGTAAAGACAGTGATGTTGATAGTAGTAGAGATGGATGAATCTCTCAGCAAGTATGTGTTTCATATATATATATATATATATATATATATATATATATATTATGATTATGTGTTTACGTTTATATGCCAAGAGTAAGATTAGTAGGGTTGTTCAGTAGTGACAGTTGGGTCGCTACATTTGTGGTATCAGAGCTGGTTGTGTCTTTTGGTTGGCCTATGGGGAATAGGTCTGCTATGCTTGGTTGTGTGTCTCTAATGTTATGATATATGTTGATTGTTTTGTTGTGTTGCTGTGGCGTGGAGCCTTCCATAAGAGAAGTGATTGTGTTTGAATGGCTTTTGAGTTGTGTTGTTGCCATGGTTGGTTTTGTAGGATCTCGATAAAGGGATCTAATCCACCACCACCTCCAGTTGACTTTTCTCAGATAGCCAAAGCTATGGAGGGGATGGTTGTTGCTATGGCCCAACAGCAAAATATTGTGGCCTAACAACAGACTGCTATGGCTCAGTAGCATCAAGCTACAATGAAGCAACTAGAATTGTCTCGAGCTACTACTGAGGCTGCTCGTGTTGCTGTGCCTCCCGAGTTTCAACGGTTGGCTGAGTTTCGAAAGAGTGACCCTTCCCAGTTCAAGGGCAAGTCGAATTCAGACACGGCTGATGTATAAATGCGGGAGATAAAGAAGATATTTATGGCGATGACTTGTCCGGATGATCAGAAAGTCACCTATGCTGCATATATGTTGGTTGGTGAGGTAGAGTTTTGGTGGCAAGGAACTTAACAGCTGATGGGGGCCTGGGGTGAGGCTGTCACCTAAGCTAGTTTTTGGGAGCGTTTTCTAGAAAAGTACTTTCCACAAGTGTGAGGTATGCGATGCAGATGGAGTTCCTGAGATTGTATCAAGGGAACATGACAGTGAGTGAGTACGCGGGCAAGTTTGAGTAATTGGCTCAGTTTTACTTACAGGCGACCACAGAGGAGTGGAGATGCCACAAGTTCGAGGAAGGTTTGAGGCATGACCTGAAGCGGATGATAGTCTCTATGACTATCAGGGAGTTCCCCACGTTGGTGGAGAAATCCAAAACAGTGGAGTGGTTAGAGTCTGGCACTCAAGTGGTGAGGACTCAGAGTAATGGATTGTCTGGATCCAGGAGAGGAGGACATCAAAGGAAGCCCTAGAGTAGACCTTAGGGACATTAGCAACCCCTTAGGTCTCAACAGTTTGGGGTTTCAGCTTCTCAGAGTCGTTCATCGATCACTCCTCAGACCAGACCACAGGAAGTTAAATGTTTTAGGTGTAGCAAACCACACTACCTTAGTTAGTGCCCTTTGAAGGGTAATGTATGTGTTAAGTGTTAGCACCTAGACACATAGCCAAAGATTATATGGCCTTAGTGAAGGCGGAGTCTACCATGAACACCACCAGAGCTATGAGACCTACAACAGCTGGTCGTGTTTTTCCTATGAGTGGAGCTAGAGCCTCTTGTTCTGATGATCTGATACAGGGCGAGTGTGAAATAGCTAGTAATCTATCATCTGTATTGTTTGGTTCAGGCACCACACATTCTTTCATTTCTTTTTAGTGTGTGAAAAAGTTGAAAATTTCCTACTTGTCCATTGTCCTTTGATTTGTTTGTTTTCTACGCCGACCGCTACTCTTGTGGCGACTTTGGTTGCTTGTGATAACTGCCTGATTGTTTTAGTGGGCGCAGTTACAAAGTCAATTTGATTTGATTTCCTTTTTCTGACTTGGATATGATCTTAGGGATGGATTGGTGATCTTCTAACCATATCCTAATTGACTGTGCTAGAAAGACCTTGATCTTCCCTAGTTTTGAAGATTCTGGATTTGTCATTGCCAATCAAGCTCAGACTTCTTTGCGCAAGGAGCCCGAGGATACATGATCTTGTCATTCTTGGAAGTCAAGAGTAGCTTGGACTTGAACTCAGTGTCAGTGGTCCGAGAATTTTCTAAGGTTTTCCCTAAGGACGTGCCTGGTATACCTTCGCAACGGGAAGTGGAGTTTGTAATAGATTTGGTTCCAATAGCGGGGCTGGTATCAATGGCTCCTTATAGAATGGCACTAGCGGAGTTGGCTGAGTTGAAGAAACAAGTGGAAGAGTTGTTGGAGAAAAAGATGATTAGGCCAAGTGTTTCCCCTTGGGAGCATTGGTGTTGTTGGTAAAGAAGAAGGATGGTAGTTTGAGGCTATGTGTAGACTATTGGCAGTTGAACAAGATCAACATCAAGAACGAGTATCTGTTGCCAAGGATTGATGATTTGATGGATCAATTGAGAGGAGCAACAGTGTTTCCAAGATAAACTTGAGGTCGGGATACCATCAATACGAGCAAAGGATGAAGATGTACCAAAGATTGCTTTCAGGACTCGGTATAGGCATTATGAGTATGTGGTGATGTCATTTGGAGTGACGAATGCCCCTGCCATATTTATGGATTATATGAAAAGGATCTTGCGTCCTTTCTTGGACAAGTTTTTCGTTGTGTTTATCAATGACATTCTAGTCTATTCTCGTTCATGTGAAAAGTATGAAGAGCACTTGAGGACAGTGTTGGGAGTTTTGAAGGAAAAACAACTATATGCCAAACTGTCCAAATGTGAGTTTTAGCTAGATGAGGTGAAAATTTTGAGGCATGTGATCTCAGCTGGTGGGATTGCAGTCGACCCTGAAAAGGTGGAGACTGGGTTGTAATGGGAGTATCCGAAGACAGCCACTGAGATCAGAAGTTTTTGTTGGATTAGCCGGTTACTACCAAAGGTTTATAGAAGGTTTCTCAAAGATGAACAAAGTAACAGCTTAGCAAGTGTAATTTAATAATTTAAATTTGAGTAGAGTAACAACTAAACAAGTACACTTTAAGGTAGTTGATGAAAGGATGAAGTTGTTTGTGCAAAGCTCTTAGGAAGAAAATTTTTACTTGTTAATGGAAACTAATAAAATTTAAACAAAATAAGAGAGAGAAAGAAAATTTTAGAGAGAGAAGCTCTCTAGCTTATGGAGGAGAAGAATGGTGAAAATCTTGTCCAAAGGCATGCCTATTTATAGAGAAACAAATGAGTTTAGGTGTCCACTTTGATGACATGAGCCATTATGTCATAAATCCCATTTTTGATTTATTTTTAATTCACTTAAGGGACAAATATGAAAAACTAGGGACATCAATTTTAGGTGGTGAACCACCCCCTTGTAGGTTGAAAACGTGTTGGGTGAACTGTCCTAAAGCTCCCCAGTATAAATCTTTATTGTAATTGATCAGCCAGTATCGATAAAAATTGCTTAAACTTTGAAAGATAGTTTGTAATATAAAAAAAAGGAAATTAAATAAAAAACTGGACATTACATTATTTTCATCAAAAATAAATTTCTAATAATTAATTTTAATTTTTATTAATTTCTTTCAATTTTTATATATTTATTTTAATATTTTTAAGCTAAAAAATTCATAATAAATCTATTTTAATTCATAAATACCAAAATTTTATGAAAATTAAAAAATTAAATATTTAATTTTAATTTCACACAAGAATTTTAGAAAATTTTCAAAATTATATTTTAATATATATGACATGATTCCAAGCTCAAATTGACATTTTAACATCAATTAACTCTTTTCTTATGTCAGCCTTTAATGTTGAGAAATAGAGATAAAAATCATCATTTTCTAATTTCTCTAGGCTTTGGCTCAAAAAAAATTATTAAAAATAATGAGTAGATAACTCTTGAAATTCTGAGTGTAATGGTAGTGATCAAAATTTTGAAATTTTCTCTCGATTTTTCAGAATTAAATAGTTAAATATTAGAAAGATAGTTGAAAAACTAAAATAAAAGTGTTATATTTTTCATTATTTTTCTTTCAAAATAAAATTTTTTATAATTAAAATATACCTAATATAAAATTTTCAAACACTTTAATGTCAAAAAGCCTCTAGTTTGCTCCTACAGTCAACTAGAGATATTTTGGTCATTTTACAAAAATTGTCTTAATAAATTTTTGAAATTTTTTAAAATTATTATTGATTATTCTAAGCACATAAATGACTTAAAAATAATTTTTAGACACTTTAAACTATTTTATCTATTTTCTCAATTATTCAGTCCTTTTAGGGTAAAATAATCACTTTACCCTTTTCCAAACTTCGTTTCCCAAAAATTATTAAAAATTTAAATAAGTACTACTCACTAATACGAGTGTAATCATAGGGATCAAATTTTTGAGATTCTCATCCAGTTCTTCAGAAATAAATATAGAATAATTAGGAAAATAATTTGATAGGCCAAAGAAAAAAAAAATAGAAGTGTTACAGTTAATGGCCTATATCTTCACAAAAACTTTCAAAGTCGTAGTTTTGAAATTCCCCACCATGATCATTGTGAAAGCAAAATGAAGACCAAATGAAGACTAATGCTTTCCCCATGAAGTTTTGATTATTTGAGCCTTACTTGATGAGTGCAAGTTGTAATTTGTTCCATATGTGTGTTATGTGTCTTGTGTCTGAATTGTTTGGTTGATTCCCTTTGTATGATTTGATCCTAGAGCTCATTTAAAACTTAAATAGGATAAAAAGTGAAAAGAGTTTTTGAAAAAGCTAAAAATGGACTTAGATTGCTTTTGCAACAATAGATTAAATAGAAAGATAATCGATTAAATTGATCTTGTTTCTAGAAAATAACATTTGGAGAAAAATTATCGATTGTTCCTAGAGAAGATCGATTATTTTCCCCTATTTTAAATTAATGAAATTTGGGCCTTTTTGTTTTAATTGATTAAATGCCCCAAATAATCAATTAAATGTTTCTTTGAAAATATTGGGCTTTTGTAAAATTGATTAAAGGTAAAATTAATCGATTATATTGTTCCTGATTCAAACCCAGGTGTTTAGATGAACAAAATAATCAATTAAACAGTGTAACTAATCGATTATCTCAGGTTCTTATACAAATAACAAACTTCTGATCCTCTTTAAAGTGTGACTCCATTTCAACACCAAAGTTTTTCTTTCAGGATAGAGTTAATCAGAGAGTTTTTCCAGAGTGATCTCATAGCTTAAATCTTTCATATTTCAACATCAAAATTTGAGCTCATTAAGGGATCATCATCAAGATCAATGTGACTCATCATCACCTAGATAAATGTACTTTAATTTGTGTGTCTATCACGATTCCAGGTGATACCAGACCTTAAACTTTATGGTGTGTAATTGTTGTGTTCTTGAGAAGGTGTTTCTCAAGTGGTTCTTACTACAAGTGGGTCTCAAGGTTTCTTGTAGGATTCAAGAACCTTGTGGGTAGTATTTATTCTTATGTAATTCTTTTGTTTTCTTTGTTGTGTGTTTGTAAAACAATTTGATTACTAGTGGGATCTCAATTAGTTTGATTAGGAAACTGGTTGCAAACCACAATGGGGTGATTGAACCATGATAAAATCTTTGTGTCACTTTCTCTTTTCCCTACACTCTTTAATTTCACTGTTACATGATTATTGTGTTGCTCATTAAACATTGTTTCATGCATTGATCATATAGAAATTGCATTAGAATTGCATTTGGGTAAACCTTTCACCATATTCTATTGTTAAGATCAATTAGGTCAACTTTTAAATTGTTTTTGAAAAACTCTAAAAAATTTGTGAGGGACCTTAAAATTTTTATTAATCCAATTCACTCCTTTCTAGGTCCTGCCTTTTTAACTAGCAATCACTTCTTATGGATGTTATTTTTAAAATAATTTTATATTGAATAACCTTGGAAAGCTTTTTGAAAGCCTTAAAGGCATCACTTTTAAGAGATAAAAAAAGTCCATGTATACCTAAAGAAGTCATCCACAATCATAAGTTCATAGTAATTTCCTCTTAGGCTCAGTTAAAAGGACCAAACTAGTCCTTGTGAAATAATTGCAAAGCTCCAGTGGGTATCATTACATGTTTAGGATTAAAAGAGACCTTGACTTGTTTGCCTTTTTGAGAGGCATCACAAAGTTTGTCTTTCTCACACTTAGGCAGACAAATTACTAAGTCCTTAGCTATTAATTTGTTTAGATGATCCATGTGTATATGTGCAGCTCTTTTATGCTATGACCATACATCATTCTCTTTGCCTATAAGACATTTAGTTTCTATGGATGATGCATTTTGTAGACCAAGCATATAGATGTTTTCTATCCTATTTCCAATAAACTTGATTTCACTACTCATGTTATCATAAATCATGCAACAACCGAAATTAAAGATAACTTTATAACATTTGTCACATAGTTGGCTCATACTTAAGAGATTGTGTTTCAAGCCTTCTACATACAATACATTTTCAATGCAAGTGTTAGGAAGGTTACCAACTTTGCTGATGCTTAAATTTTTCTTTTGTTATCGTCACCATAGGTAACATATCCACCTTACTTTAAGGAGAGATAGGAGAACTTGGTCTTGTCTCTCGTCATATGCCTTGAACAACCACTATCAAGATACCACAATGAGCTTTTGTCTTTAAGGCATACCTACAAAACAAAATTTGGAAAGAGTGTTTAGATGCCCAATTTGATTTGGGTCCTTTTTGGTTAGTAGGAGGATTTGATCCATTGGGAATCCACATGTATTTTGTAATACCTTGTTTTTCCTAATGCATGATTAAGTGTTTTAATAACTAAAAAGTGGAAATTTGATATGTAATCTAGGTGATTAAAAGAAATAAATGAATTGTTGCTATGTATGGTATGTTGTTTGTGATGATGGTTGTGAGTTGTTGATTTGAAATTCTGGTTTGAATTTAGGAAATTTGAGATATGTAGTTGAGTCAATTTAGATATGTTGTGAGAATGATTTTGGGTTTTTGAGAGAAAGCAGTTAAGTTAGACCAGTTTTGAGATAAGGAAAGTGGCTTGGTGAGGTTTGGGCCTCAGTTGGCCAAAAGTCCAGACAAGAGCTTCGGGGTGGGGGGGGGTCTAAAGTATAAAAGAGGGTGGAGAGAGAGATTTCTCTCATTTCCCCTCTCTCTCCTCTCTTCATCTCTTTATCTATCTCTCTAGAATCTCTCAAGTTAGCAAGGGTATTAGAGGATTGTGGGCTCGGTTTAGTGATTGTGGTGAGAGGAAGAATCAATTTGTGGAAGATTTTGGCTCAAGACACCGGATTCTCAAGGAACCTAAATTCAGATTCAGGAAGTTTTAGAGTTAAAGGAAGCTTACAAATCGGTTGTTTTGTGTTAATAATTGTTGGTATGCTGATTTCTTACCGTATAATCAGTTGAATCTTTGTGGATGTTGCCATTTTTGTTGTTTTTGGATGAAAATGGGTTTTAGGGAAAATTTTTGAGATTTGGATGAGAAATTGATGATTTTGTGATGAAATGTTGAATTTGTTGTGTAATCGAATGTGTATGAACTTGGTTGAGGTGGATTGATGTTGTTGGAACATCATTGATTTGAAAATCTATGTTATTTGGTTGAAAAGCTTGAGTTTTTCCGTAGAAAATCGCGTTTTTTCAAAAAATCGTCATAGATAATCGATTATGGGGATCACATAATCGATTATCTGGAGTTTCAAAAGCTATTTTTATGATTTTGTTTTGGGAATAATTGATTATGAACTTTGATAATCAATTATCTAGGTTTTAGAAAAATTTCCTCTGGTTTTGGTTCGGAAATAATCGATTGTGAAAACCCATAATCAATTATCTTTGTTGAAAAATGAAATTTGATGTATTTTGGTTCGAAAATAATCAATTATGGAAACCCATAATCAATTATCTTTGCTAAAAAATGAAATTTGATGCATTTTTACTATAGTACATAATCTGTTATTTCAGAACTGAATGTACTATTTAAGATTTCACAATTTTCATTTCAAAATGCGAAGTATTTTGTATATACATATATAAAAAGGCTATTATACATTTTCAAAGGTTCTATTTGAGAATGATGAAGAGTTGTCCAGTTGGGATATGATTTTCTTTAAATTAAAGAAGTGAATTGTTTCAAAGGTTTTTGTAAATTTCAAGATTTGCCAATCTTCCAAATGGTTTTCAAAGAAGGTCTTGGTTTTCAAATTGTAGTTGATTGTTGGATTGGTTGTGAAGTGGAAGGTTGCTTAGATAGGACCTCTACTTAATGTGTATGATATTATTGTATGAGGTTTCTCATGAGGTGGGCTGCTTGGATAGGGCCTTACCTGTTGACCATGCAAGAGGCTGAATTGGGCGTGCATGGGGTTGATGGTGACTGTTGGACCACAGGTGGTGCTGAGTAGGCTACGTGGTGTTATGCTGATACATATATATGATATAATAACTGTTGTGGTTGAGTTAATGGTTGTGTTGATATGTTGATACATACATATATATATATATATATATATATATATATATATATATATATATATATATATATATAAAATATAATATAATGATTGTTTGGTAGAGTTGATTTTTGTGGTGATACATGCATTGGCATGCATATGTTGTTTGTTGAGGTTGTGTGGGTCTCAAGCCGTGTGTGGGCAAGCATGTAAGGTGGATGGTGACTAGAGTTGGTACTCAAATAGGCCTCCAACCTAGTGCCTGGATAAGAAGTGGGGTTTTAAAGCTGGATCTAAGGGATAAGTGGATGGGTAGATCTCGCAAGGGGCCAAGGTAATGCAGGCCTTGTGTCGCGGTATACCACCACCCACATACACTTATCTTGACAACCATAAACTTATCCAATTGATCAGAGTTTTGGCAATCCCTGAATGGTGCTAGATGGCCATGGTAGGGGATAAGACCTGGCTGATCGCCCGAAATGTAGAAATCTCTTGAGAGTCGTGTCATTCATGCATTGACATGTGGTAGTGAAAGCATGGGTGTTGGATTGTGGTGTATTTAACCCATTCTTGATGAATTTGATTTTAATTTGGCAAATGATGGTTTGATGATATAAATTATATATATGCTATGGTTGTTGTTATTTCATAAGCTTACCCTTGCCTTGCTGTTTTGTTTTGGTATGGTTGTTGTGGTTGCCGTATGTTGTTGTGCCTGTGATGATCACGTCTTATGACGTGGGAGCAGATGGTGATGCTTCAGTGAACCTGGCTACTCAGAGATGATGGTGGAGCTGCTTGCGAGTTAGCTCTTTTTGGATGTGTTGTTTTGTATGATATTCTTTTGATGAGATTGTATAGAGTGACCAGCTATAGGGAGTGAGTTTTGGTATCCCTCTTCCCTAGTGATGTATATTTTGATATCTTTGATATGAGCTGGTGTTATCCTATAGTTGTGTATGCTTGATGATGACAGAAAAGATAAATAGATCTCTAAATTGATGTGTATGACTTATATACAGATATGTTATGCTTTTATTCACCTAATAAGGTGTATATGGTGTATGTTTAGTAGCGACAGTTGGGTCATTACATATTTACCATTGGGAATACCATAATTTCGAAAATGACAAATAGATATAGTATGCCATTTTTTGTTATAATAAAAGCAAGTTACAGAAGGTGTACTTGTAGCTTTTCTAAAGTTGAAGAAATTCTTATAGGATTTCTCTTGCATTTGGTAGTTATAGCCTATTTCGACTTTATCTAGCATGCATTTTTGTCTACCCAACAAAACATCCAAGTTAGCCTTACCAAGAGTAAACTTAGCTAGGGTTTTTTTTTTCCAGGTATTCATTTTTAGCCTTTAGATTGATGCAATTTTCACATTCATTAACCTTGGCTTTTGATGATGATACATAAGTACAACTAGAATTCTTATAAGTGAGGTCTAGTGTATCATGTTCTAGTTTTAGTTCATCATATTCCTTTTTCAACTTGGCTAATTGAGATTCATAAACATTGGTTTTACTCTTTTGTCTATTATTGGTGACAACCAGTTTTTAAGCTTCATCATGCAACTCAATGAATGCATCTTGCAACTGATCATAGTTAGATGAGATCTCAAAGTCTAAGTTACTTACATTATACTCTTCTTCACAATTAGCCATCAAGTAAAGGTTGGCTTCTTCATCCTCTTTGGATTCACTTAAGGAACTTAAGTCGCTTTCCTCCCAAGCAATATAAGCCTTCTTTCCTTTGTTTTCCCTCTTTTACTTCTTTTCTCCCTTAGCCGCTCTTTAGGTAAATAAGACAATTCGCCTTTATGTGTCCTTGCTTCCCACACTCGAAACATGTGTATGTAGATTGGCTTGGTCATTTTTCTTAGAGTTCTTCTTTTGTGATAGGTTTGCACTCCTATTCTTCTTCTTAAAGAGCTTGTTGAGTTTGTTCACAAATAGGCTATGGTCTTCATTTTCAGTCTCCTTTAAATCTGAGCTATCATTCACCTCATGATCTCCTTTTGAAGAGGAAGCTTTCAATGTAGATTTTTTTTTTGTTTGATTCCTCATCTTCTTCTATTGTGCTCCAATTCATATTCCCTCAGCTTTTCCAAAAATAGCAGTGAGATTCATTATTACTAAATCCTTTGATTTGGCAATAACAATAAATTTAGGTTGCCATGTCCTATTTAGACATTTCATCACCTTGACATTGAGTTTCTTCTTGTCAAACCATTTACCTAAGCCAATCAAATGATTAATAATATGAGTGAAGTGTTTTTGAACTTTGGAGATAGTTTCACCATTTTTTATACAAAACATTTCATATTCTTGAACTATTGTTTGCTAGCCCTTTTCACGTTAGTGGTTCCTTTGTGTGTGAGTTGTAATGTGTCCCACATTTCTTTTGTAGATGTGAATTGTGAAACTCTAAAAAACTCATCATGCATCAATATAAGTATTATGATGCTTTTAGCTTTATAACTATATTGAGCCTTTCTTTTCTCATCCTTAGTCCATTTAGTCTAGTTTTTTCTCTTTTAATTCTGCTTTAACACCATGCATAGGAATGAAGGGTCCATTTTCCATAGCATCCCAATCTGTTACATCAATTGCTTCAATAAAAATCTTTATTGTTATTTTCCAATAGGCATAATTTTCTCTATTAAAGATAGGGGGTCGGTTTATGGAAGCACCTTCACCACATGGTATTTGGTTTCCAACCATTTTTTAAAGAAAAAGCTTGAATAACTTTCAAGAAACTAGCTCTTAATACCACTTGTTAGTTAAAATGGCAAGATCCAAGAACAGGGTGAAGTAGATATTTAAATATTTTAGGTCCCTCAAACAATTTTTGCAAAACTTTAATAACTTTTTGATGATTATTAATTCAATCAATTTCATAGTGGGATGTGAAAAAAAGCTATCCAAATGCAAGTCCTAATACAACAACTATATGATCAATGTGTGAACAATATGCATTATGCAGCTTAATTAATCATAAAGATAATAAGTTAAACAGAGAAGGGTAGAGAGAAAATGACACAAGAATTTTTTACTAGTTTGATCATCCTACTATGATCTACGTCCAATCCTTAATCAATCTGATTGAGTGTTTTCACTAGTAACTCAAATGTTTTACAAGCAAACAACAAAAAATACAAGAATTACACAAACAAGCCACAAACCCATATGGTTCTTGAACCTTTCTAGATACCTTAAAACCCATTTGTAGAAACTTACTACAAGCAACTCTTAAGAATAACTAATCTCATGAAAACAACAATCACAAACAAGATACGGGTTTGGTATCACTTGAATTCCATGATTGATGAACAAATTGAAAATCAAACTTATCTAGCTATTGATGACTCCTTTTGAATCTTGATGATGATCCATGGTTAAGCTCAACATTTGATATTGAGATATGAAAACATAAATCTCTAACACCACTTAACATTTTTGCACTTTTCATTATTGGAAGAAACTCTCTTGTTTGGAAAATGGAGTCACATTGAAATTTGATTTAGAGTTCGTTATTTATAGATAAAACTGAAATAATTGATTATTTCTATTGCATAATCGATTATTTTGTTCATCCAAACACCTTGGTTTGAACATGGAACAAGATAATCGATTATTTCGTCATATAATCAAGTATTACAAAGAGCATATATTTTGGAAACATCAAATAATCAATTATATTTCCATTTAAGTGATTAAATTAGTAAGACCTAATTCTTGCAATACAGAACAAAGTAAAGTGATCGATTATAAGAAGTAAAAAATCGATTATTTTGTTCCTAATGTCAGTTTTCAGAAACATAATTAATTTAATATGTTATTTCTAATTTTAATACGTTATTCCAAAAACGAATTACATTTTATACACTCACGTTCTTGGTTTTATTTTAAGATTTTCAAAAACATCTTATCACTTGTTAATTTCTTAAGTTTTAGTTAAGCTCTAGATCAAATCAAGTTAAAAGAGGAATCACTCAATCAAAGCTAAACACAAACACACAAGACACACACACATAAATAACCAATACAAGTTGCACTCGTCAAGTGAGGCTTGATCATTAAAATGTTGTAGTGAAAGCATTAATCTCCTTCTTACTTTCACATTCTTCCCCTTTTTGATGATGATAAACCATTTATGATGAATTTTCTTTGCATTGGTCACATTCAAGAAAAACAACCCACCCTAGTTTAAAGAAGCTCTTGATCCAAATGGTGTTAAACTCTAGATTAAAGAAATTAAGAAGATCTTCATTGCTATGGTGTGCATTAATGCACACAAAGCCACTTTTGTTGTATTTATACTGATAAAAGAAGTAGAAAACTAGTGGCGATTTACTAGACAATAATTATAAGCTAAAGGGAGGCAAATAACTTGGGGAGTCTTTAGGAAGAGATTCTTGGAAAAGTACTTTCTAGAAGATCTCGAGATGCGTAAGGAAGTTAAGTTTTTGAACATAAAAGGGAAGTATGTTTGTTGGAGTGTATATTGCAAAGTTTGATGAGCTTTCAAAGTATTGCCCTTACTTTAATGAAGGAGTGGATGAATGCTCAACATGTTCAAAGTTTGAGAGCAGATTGAGACCTAAAAATCAAGCAAGCTGTGGGATACTTGAAGCTTACTTAGTTCTCAACTTTGGTCAATCATTATCAAATTTATGGAGGCAATACAAAGGAAAATCAAGCTCAATAGAAGAACTTTGGCTCTTAGAGGAACAAAAAGAAATATTTTAATACAAGAAGAAACATTATTATACTTTAACTCGTTTCTCTAGGAATACCTTTAGGCAAAAGACTCAGCCTGTTGCTAGGAATTCAAATTTTGGGGTGAGAAGAATGTCAATTTCAGCTGATTGATATTCTTCTCACCCTAGAAGATGTAATCTTCCTCCTTAGGTTCATATTCTAAAGGTACATCATAGTACTTAAACACCTTTATTAACAGCATTCTGTAAGGCACACACGAAGTGGTCTTTACTGGCTTTGTGGCAGCAATCATATGGTTCAGAATTAAGGGATAGCTTATTCCAAAGATGGTACAGAACCAAAAGATCTTGGTTAGAGAACTTCTTATAGGTTCCGGCTCTATGGAGAATGGCATGCATGCACACACAGTGCACAATCCTCCCAAAAGAATTCATAGTATTGGACTTAAGTTCCTTTCCATTGTTTCCGAGGAACTCATCCACTACATCTTTGTTATCCAAGCTTGCTTTATCAAACCATAAGTTATCATAGTAGCATAGCTCCTCTTCTAGTACCTTCAAAATGGTAGGCATAATGCTATCAAATATGAAAATATTAGTCCCTTTGATGAGGGCATTAATACTCAGATTCCCTTTTTCAACTTCAACGGATGCATATAAGGCTCTTACTAGCCTTGGGTAAATAGGTCTTGAATTTCAAAGAACCTTTCCCACTTTAGTTTCTTCACAAAGTACGATATGTCCTAGACTTTTTCCTTTACTTCCTTTAGAAGGGAGATTCTCCTATTTACAACCTTTTTCTAATCCCAACTTATCTTAAATTTCTCTATAGTTTCTCTGTTTTTGAATAAAGAAACTTCCTTCTTCTCCATTCTCAGCTTCTTCTTCTAAGACTTCTCATTCTTTTCACAAACCTTCTTTTGGAACACTCCTATTTTTGCATATCAAATTATTTTTTTAATTATTTTGCATTTATTTTTGAAGAACCAGATGGGAATCTCATAAATTTGATCCCTATGGTTATGCTTGTATTAGTTAGTAGTACTTACTTTATATTTTTAATAATTTTTGGGAAATGGAGCTCGAAAAAGGGTAAAATGACTATTTTGCCCCTAAAAGGATTGGATAATTGAGAAAATAGATAAAAATAGTTAGAAGTGTCTAAAATTTATTTTTAAGTCATTTATGTGCTTAGAATAATTAATAATAATTTTAGTAATTTTTTAAAAATTTATTAAGACAATTTCTGTAAAATGACCAAAATACCCTTGGTTAACTACGGGAGCAGACCAGAGACTTTTTGACTTCAAAGTATTTTAAAAATTTTATACTAGGTATATTTTAATAAAAAAAAATATATTTTGAAATAAAAATAGTGAAAAAATGTAACACTCTTATTTCATTTTTTCAACTATTTTTCTAATATTTAACTATTTAATTCTAAAAAATCTGGATGGAATTTCAAAATTCTAATTCCCATCATTATGCTAAAAAATTCAAGAGCTATCTAATTGTGATTTTAATAATTTTTTCATGCCAAAGCTTGAAAAAATTAGAAAATGACAATTTTGTCCCTATTACTCAATATTAAGGGCTGACATGAGAAAAAGATTCGATTGAAATTAGAATGTCAATTTGAGCTTGGAATCATGTCATATATATTAAAATATAATTTTTGGAATTTTCTAGAATTTCTGTGTAAAATGACCAAAATGTCCCTAGGTGTCTAATAAGTCAACCAGTATTGGTTTGACATCCAAAAAAGGAAAAAATTTTAATTTCAATTTATTTATAAATGAAATATTTAATTTTATAATTTTTATAAAAATTTTGGTATTTATTAAATTAAAATGGATTTATTATGAATTTTTTAGCTTAAAAATACAAAATAAATAGATAAAATTTGAAATAAATTAAGCAAAATAAAAATTAATTATTAGAAATTTATTTTTGATGAAAAGTAATTTATTTTTCCAGTTTTACATTTAATTTCATTTTTTTGATATTAAAAGTCAATTTTTTCAAGTTTAGGCGATTTTATCGATACCAGTTAATTTACCTGCAGATAAAACTAACATCTAGAAGCTGGACAGCTAAGGGAGCACGTCCACAACCTAGGAATAGCTGATTCGTCACCCTATTTTTGATATGTGTCCCTAAATTAATTAAAAATAAATCAAAAATAAGATTTATGACATAATGACTTACGTCATCAAAGTGGACACCTAAGCCTTCTCTTCCTCTATAAATACCTCCCATCCTTGGTCATTTTTCATACACCTCTCCATCTCTCAAGCCACCAAATTCTTAGAGAGCTTCTCTCTCTAGAAGAAAATTTCTTTTACTTTGCTTTTATGCTAAAATTTTACTAGTTTTCCAACAATTAGTAAAGTTCTCTTCCTAGGAGCTTTGCCTCAACAATTCCATCCTCTTCATCAACCACCTTAGAGGTAATGGGGGGAGTGGGGTTGGTTTTAAATTATTGTCATTTTTCATGTTGGTACCTCCCCTAAACCCGTTTAGGCTTAAGTTTTATTATTATTATTATTATTATTATTATTGTTATATTGTTTAATGTTAAACTTGAGTTTTTGCTAAGTTGTTACTTTGCCTAAATTTAGATTATTAAATTATAATTGCTAAGATGTTACTCTACTCAAATTTAAATTATTAAATTATACTTGCTAAGCTGTTACTCTACTTAATTTTAGAAAATTAAAATGCACTTGTTAAGCCGTTACTCTGCCCAATTTTAGAAAATTAAAATGCACTTGCTAAGCTGTTACTCTGCTCAAATTTAGCAAATTAACATGTATTTATTTAGTTGTTATTCTGCCAAAATTTTAACAATTAAACTATAATTACTATATCGTTATTCTGTTAAAATTTTAGGCATTATGCAATTTCTGCAATAAAAGGCAGAAATATTAATTGTACTAGTGCTCAAATTAAATGAGACCAGGAAAACCTCTGTTTGAGAAATTAGGAAGTGATAAATTAGTGAGTAATGTAAAGCAAGTGACATGAAGTGGCATGACACCTTGCTAGGGAAGCTACGGTTTGGTACAGTGTGGGATGAAAGGTAGGACCCATGGTTAGGTCTAAAGGGTATGGTATCAAGTGGTGAGCGTCCTAATGGCCAAGGTAGAGCTCTTGATCCGGGACAATCACTTAACCAACTTGATAACCTTGACCACTGCTTAGCATCACCAGGATTGGTGAGAGTATACATCTATAAATAGATATCCTAAATTGTTATTTTGTTCTTCAATGATGTTGAGGACTGTACCATGAGATGATGTTGAGAGAGGTATATGTACTCCCAGCCACTTCCTAGGTTCTGTTAAGAACTATTACCCACTAATGGAAAGTATGGATCCATATCGAGTCAAGAATTGTATAACATAGAATAAATTTTAGGTTCTCCTTTTATTGTCAACAGTGTTTTATCTGTATTGTGTGGTAGAATTCCTACCATACATGTAAAAGTGATATTAGAACAAATCACCTCACTCCATTACTTTTTCTTTTATGCATGATTGATCGCGGTTAAGGAAGACCCGGTTATTGATGAGGACCTATAGGCATAGTCTGATGGCTTGTTATTTGATGGGATAAGGTAGAAGGACACTACTTTGACTAGGATTTTTTTATGTATTAGGAATAAGTAGTAACTATTTTGATGTATATTTCAATCTCCTTGTATTTCATTTATTTTTCTAATTATGAAATCATGATGTACTGTTTCACGATAAATACATACAGATTTTATTTTTTTACTATCATTTTCAAATTCTGTTAAATTTACAAATGTTCTATTATTAAAAGCAAAGAAAAATTTTACTTGCATTTTTAAATAAGTAAATAATTATGGGTTATGTTCAATGTGAATGGGTGTCACACCTTTCTCTTAGGTGACCCTATCACCACACCCTTTAGCTTAGGATGAGTAACCTAACTAGTTTCCTTAGAGTCAAAATTTGACACATTGATTAGTTCCATTTTTTGCCTCGCTTTATCTTTTTCTTTGGCCGCTAGAGAAGTTTTGAATGACATCTTAAAGGGTGTTTATTGAGACGGAGTCTCAACAGATTTAGTGGCTTAAGGAAGAGAAGTCTGAGAGGACTTGCTCTTAAAATTGGAAGAGGAAGAGGATTTATTAGACTCAGATGCAACATTTTTCTGAGTAAAGTTCTTCACAATAGCAGTTTGACTCTGGCCATGGTTAATTTTTGAACTGAGAAGTGGAGGAGTTTTGGAGAGAGAGAGAGAGTACCAAAATAGATGAAACAAATTAAGGTAAAAGTGATTTACCTTTCTATTAAGAGGATATTTATACCTGTTATCTTTAATGTTTAAAAGTAAAGGTTCATTAATTGAACCTATTTTTGGGGAGAAGGGATTAAATCCCTTTGAATTTTTGTTACATAGAAAATAGCCATTATCTATAATGGTCAAAAATTAA
Organism: Spatholobus suberectus; assembly: GCA_004329165.1. Classification (NCBI taxonomy): domain Eukaryota; kingdom Viridiplantae; phylum Streptophyta; class Magnoliopsida; order Fabales; family Fabaceae; genus Spatholobus; species Spatholobus suberectus. Next base: position 21,815,878 of record CM014737.1, on the reverse strand, counting down.
TTATTGGGTTGATCGTTTTATCAGTCATTTTGGGCCAAACAATTTAGGTCATCTAAAGCCCATTGTTGCCCTTTTTGAACCTTACATGGTTCAGAATGTACAAAGGACCATGAAGTTTTCTAAGCATAATCACATACAAGCAATTATTCAGGCATAATTCTAATGTGTAACTAAGATTTAATAAAATTGAACCTTTCCTCAATCAAGGGTTTGGCCAGAATGTCAAGTAATTGTAACTTAGTTTCAATGAAGCAAAGTTCAATACTACCTTTTTGAACATAGTCTTTTAAAAAATGATGCTTAATATCAATGTGTTTTGATCTTGAATGCTGAATGAGATTCTTTGATAAATTAATTGCACTGGTATTGTCACAAAAGATAGGAATCTTCTCATATTTTAATGAGTAATCCATCATTTGGTGCTTGATTTATAGCATCTGTGAGCAACATGCTGTAGCTGAGATATATTTAGCTTTAGTAGTCGAAGGCAATGGTGTTTTGCTTCCTTCATGACCAAGAAATCAATGATTCTCCCAAGAATTGGCAAATGCCACTTGTTCTTTTTCTTTCAACTTGTCACCGGCATAATCAAATCTTAATACCCTACAAGAACAAACTCAGAACCTTTCTTGAACTAAAGGCCATAATCAGTAGTTCCAACCAAATACCTTAGAATTTGTCTCACTGCTATAACACGTGATTCTTTGGGACAAGATTGGAATATTGCATATAGTCCCATAAAGAATAAAATATTAGGTCTACTAATGGATAAATATAGCAGAAGGTCAATCATACCTCTGTATTCTTTCTTTGAAGTACTCTTTCCATTTTCATCTTTGTCAATAATAGAAGATGAATGCATGGAGGTTGCCATTGGCTTGGCATCATCTATTTTGAATCTTCTGAGTAGGTTCTTAGTTTACCTTTATTAATGGATAAAGATTCCTTCATCTTTCTAAACTATTTGTAGTTCAAGGAAAAACTTGAGCTCATCCATCATGCTCATCTTAAATTCTCCTTTCATTAATTTTGAGAAGTCTTAGCACATTTTCTTAAAAGTGGCTCCAAAGATAATATCATCTACATATATTTGGACAATTAGAAGATGTTACTTTTGAGCCTTTTTGAAGAGCCTTTCTCTAAAGTCTAGACATATTGGTTTCTTCAAAATGGTCCTTGTTTTCATTTTGAACATTAGAAAGCTATATAGGTGCTTCTGGCAATTCTTCTTTTACCTTTTGAATGCTTTCTGATCCCTATGCAAATTGGTTATGAATTTTTTGGTTCAATTTCAGTCTTTCCAACTCATCTTCTAGATATACAATCTTTCTCTTCTCAAGTGTATCATCAGTTTCATAAAAAACAACATGCATACTTTCTTCTATAAATTATGTTTTTAAATTTTAAATGCTATATGCCTAGAGGTTGTATAATAACATAAAAAGATTGCCTTTTTTGATTTCTCATCAAACTCCCCTAAATTATCTTTATTATTCAAAATATAACATTTTCATTCAAATACATGAAAATAAGATATATTAGGCTTTCTTCCCTTCCATGATTCTTATGTAGTCTTGTTTAGAAGCCTTCTGATAGAAACTATGTTCAGAATGTAGCAGGAAGTGTTTATAGTATTTGCCCAAAAATAATTTTGAATACTGAAATACGAAAAAGCGCACAAGAATGGGGGGGGGGGGGTTTGAATTGTGCCTTGTAAAACCTTTTTCGAAATAAGTAGATCAAATAAAAACGTAAACGGTTTTATACTGGTTCACTCAACCTGAGCTACGTCCAGTCCCTTCACCCAGAAAGTATCTACTAACCAATCTTAGGTTACAAGTATTGTTCGTGGCCTCTTCAGGCTTTACAACGCAATCTCCCTAGATTGCTTAACCCAAGTATTCTTTTACACAATGCCTCTCTAGGCTTTCACAACACACAAGTGTTTTTAAGAGGAAGGGTCAACTCACGTAGTGAGGATTTGAAAGATTTAGCTCAAGATCACTTTGAGGATCTTTACAAAATTTTGCTATCGTCCACTGGACGCTCTTAACAGATTATTACACAAATCTTTACGTTCTTGTTCTTTTTGACAGACTTCACCTTTTTCTATTCACCCTTTTCGTTTTTCGTTGGTGCATGTATATATAGTCTTCAGGAAAAAGATTCGTTGTAGATAATTTGACTCTTTATGCAATGAGAAGCATGCAGACTATCTTTTCAAAAATGTCAGGCGTGACAGTTGTAGACTTGTACTACAAGGGAAGGTGCAGGACTGCACTGGCAGTCTGTTCTTCTAAACCTTCTTCATTTGTCTTGTCAGCTTGATAAGTTGACTTGCTTTATCTATTCTGCTGTGCTTTTGTACTGAATTGATGTTAATGCTTTAATCAGATTTGAACGTTAGTTCACTGGAGTAGTAATATGTAATTTACGAGGCAGACTTAGCATAAATCTAATTGACGTTCAGACTAAAAACTTAGCCGTTTGAATATATGATCTTGGAGACTTGGACGGTTGCCTCCAGTTTGTTCAACTGGATGGTCTTTAAACACGTCTACTGCACAATCTTTGACACGTCTACTGGATGGTCTTTAACATGACACTAGACGGTCCTTGTTGGCAAGTCTTCTTCTTAGCTGTGACAGGGTTAGTCTATACGCGCAAATATGAACATTAATAAGCTTTGTTATCTTCAAAACATTGAGGGTTTAGACGCTTCTACGTCTTTGGTTCCAACAAATACCAGATTTACTCAGAAGAGTTCTAACCATTTCCTATAAAGTTCTATTTTTCCTTTCCATAACATCATTCTATTGTGGTGTTCTTGGATAGGAAAAATTATGAATGATTCTTTTTTTCATTTAAAAAATATTTGAAAGAGGTGTTTTGAAATTCTCTTCCATGATCACTTTTAACAAAAATAATTTTAGAACCTTTTTCATTCTGAACTTTTTTACAAAAGCTTCTAAATGCATCAGATGACTAATCTATATAGGATAGGAATAATGCCCATGTAAATCTTGAGAAGTCATCAACTATTGCAAACAGTCTTAGTAAGACCAAACAAGTCTATATTTAGTAATTCTAGTACTTTTTGAGTGGTTACTACATTCTTAGGATGAAAGCTAGACATTGGTTGTTTTCCTTTGATGCATGCCTCACAAACTCTATTTTTTTCATACTTAATTTTAGGTAGACTATAATGCCTGTTTTTCTTTTTGTGATTTAATTAAGTGATTTAAATAATTTAAGCATAATTTAAATTTATTTATTTACAAAAGAATTAATTAAATGGAATTTGGATAATTTATTTTATTTTATTTTTTGTTTTATGTTTATGTTTTATAGGAGAGTGTTTGTAGACCATAAGCTATTCTCCTTATTATGAGATAAGTGTGATTAGAGTATATTGGAGAAATTTTTACCCGAAATGGGCTCGGCTAATGATACCCTCTAAATGACCCTAACCTAGTTTTACCCTAATAGGGAAAAGTGAACCAAAACCTTCCCCTCCTACCTAAAGAGCGTCGCCCCTTCTCCTCTCCCTCTACCCTCGCTCTTACTCTCTCCTTCTATTGGAAGCATTAAGAACCTTAGCTTTAGGGTGTACGTATAGGATCTGTAACACTGTGATGTTCTTAATGTATGATTTAGTGGTTTAATAACTAAAAGTGGAATTAATATGTGATTATGGTGTTTAAATAAATAAATAGATTGTTGTTGTTGATCGTTGTTATTGTGTGGTTTTAGTTTTATGTTATTGACTTGGAATTCTTATCTAAGTTTAGGGAACTAAGAAAAATGTGCTTGAGCCAAATTGAGAGTGTTGTTGATACTGGTTTGGGTTGTTGAGAGAAAAACAGTTAAGTTAGAACCGTTGTGAGTTTTGGAGAGTGAATAGACGGACCCTGAGCTTTAGTAGGCTTGAAGCCTTTGTGAGGCCAAGGAGAGTTTTAAAACCCCTTTTTGTTTCTCATTCTCTCATTTCTCATTTCACTCTCTTAGACTCACCTTCTCATTTTCTCATTCTCCCGTCTCTCTCTCACTCTTTTCTCTCTTTTTCTCAATTTTTTTCTAATCCTTATCAAGATTCTTGAAGTGTGAGATCCAAATCCAGTGAGGAATCCCGTTTTAGGCATTGGAAGGCTATTATTGCCTTGCTTTCACAGAGTTTGGCTCAAGGTTCTGCATCTCTAACGTTTCCCTTCCCCAAGCTCGGATTCAGAAGCTCCAAGAGGTAAGGGAAGCTTACTCTTGCTAGATTTGTGATGTATGAACATGATTGTGTGTGGATATCACTTTGGGTTGGTCCAAATTTGGATTATATGTTGGTTGTGGTGAGATTTTGAATGAGAATGGGTTTTGGGGGGAAAATCTGAATTTTGATGAGAAATCCATGAGTTGTGTAATGAAACGTTGAATTGGTGGTGTAATCTATTGTATATAAGCTTGGTTAGGGTGCATTGATGATATTGGAATCCCATTGATTCGAAAATTTGAGTTTAGGTGTTGAAAGTTTGAGTTTTTGCTGTAATAAATTGTGTTTATGGAAGTTGATAATTGATTATTTGAAGCTCTAGGGTCAGTTTTTGTGAATTTGGCTCGGCAATAATCAATTATGGACTCTGATAATTGATTATCTAGGTTTCAGAAAAATTTCTTCTGTAACAACCCTCTGTCGCTACAATACTACTCACATTCCTCACTTTTGACCATAAGTTTAATCATTTACAAAACCTGATTATATCACCATTCATAACCATAAAATTTATACAAATCCAAAGATATCATGTACGATTAAGGTTACAATATAATAACATAACTTCCTATAGCTGGTCACTTTATACATCATCTAAAAAAAAAATAAACAACAATTAGGAATATCAATTCCTTTAAAGAAAAGAACAAAATATAATTTTCCATGCTTATTCAATCTCGTCACTGGCTGAAACAAAGCTTCATCACCAACTAAGTGAAGCTGAACTTGTCAAAAACTCAACATCTACTCCCATGCCAAGGACGTGATCATCACAGGCACGAACCACATGTGCAAATGACGCAAGGGTAAGCTTACTTAAAATAATAACTATAACAACAGTATAACCATAACAACAACAACCTTCAACACAAAAACAACCTTATATCAGCAATACCTTTATCATTACCATCACCAATCATAACAATTTCAAACAACCACAATAACCAAGTAACAACAATAATATTGCCTCCGCTACTAACACCTAACACCACCACAATAACAATTGCCAAGTACTCATAGCAACAACAACATCGAATAACCATAATGACAATTTCATCATCATACAAGTTTAGATTCCCACAATCATTACAACTATGTCAATGCATGATGACAAGACTCTCGAGAGATATTCAACATTCCAAGCGTAGGCACTAGGGTGGAGGCCCATCTGAGTTCCTACTCTGGTCACCATATAGGCCCATCTGAGTTCTAACTTTGGTCACCCTTCAGGCCCATCTGAGTTCCAACTCTGGTCACCTTTCCACTTTACATGCCTACCCACATCACTACTTGAGATCCACACAACCTTAGCCCACACATATGCATGTATGCATGATCCACAATAACAACTCAATCACAACAATCATCAAATCATATATATATGTATCAACATATCACCACGTGACCTACTCAGCACCACCTGTGGTCCAATCGTCACTACCAACTCCATGCAGGCCCAATCTAGCCTCTTGCATGATCAACAGGTAATATATTTCATTATCATAACATTCTACAACTAGTGGAGGTTCCTACTTAGGCAACCTTCCACCCGACTACCTCTTTCCAACGATTTATCAAAATAACTCCATAGCAATAAAGAAGAAAACCAAGAACCACTATAGAAAACCATGTGAACATTTTATTATCTTAAAATGTACATTTAACAATTACATGTGTCAATGAAGTCATCACACATAACCACAATATTATAACAACACAATAACACCATCAACAACATCGCAAGCCACCAATAACATCACTCACAAGCACTAATTTATAACAACATAAATATCCTCAAAATCAAGCATACCATAAGAATTGAAATTTCTTTTAAATCTAAACATTTTTCTAATATTTCAAAGGATTATCCCTACACATCAAATCCAAGGCAATCATTTACCTTTCATATTCTTACTTGGATTCAAGTCTCACTCAACTAAAATAACAAAATCACATTTATTTTTTTTCGCAGCATCCCACTCGGCGGCACATCATTGTCGCCTGGTGACATACTGCCTGAGACCCATTTTTTTGCCTCGGGTTAATCAATGCCCAGCGGGACAAAAATGTCGCCCAGCGATGTTCTTCTAGGAACCACCTTCTGGGCTCGGGAAGAACCTCGCCCAGTGGGAAGAGGCCGTCGCTCGGCATCACTCGCAATGCGAAGAGTATTTGGGCTTTGATTCTTCAAACCCATGAATTCTAATTGCTATACAATCATTCTAAATCAATTCTAAACACTTTTATTGCATTTCTAACTGATTATACAACAATTTTAGCCGTCAAACAACCTCAAATCTCAAAATTTCTTTCAAAACCCATTTTGTTTCAAAACTTTCATACTCAAAGTTTCCACCAAAATCAATCCATTTCAAGGCAAGAAATCAACACATCCATGATCATAAACACGAAAATCAAGCAATAGTAAGCTTCCCTTACCTTTAAAACTTCCAAATTTGAAAGTTGGGAAGATGAGAATATGAGAGAAAAGACTTTTGAGCCAATCTTCTAAGAAATCCACCCTTCGCACTCAAGAACACAAAATCAGGGTTGAGAAACGTCTAACACCCCTAACTAACTTGAGAAATCTCGAGAGAAATAGAGAGAGATGAAGAAAAGAGAGAGAAGGGATGAGAGAGAAGGAGAATGAGGGTCTCCCCCTTCCTCCTCCTTTTATACCGAGCTCCTCAGAGCTCTCACACGGACTTTTGGCCAACTGAGGCCCAAATCTCACCAAATCACTGCTCTTATCCCAAAACTGATTTAACTCAACTATTTTCTCTCAAAAGCCCAAAATCACTCTCACAACATATCTAGATTGGCTCAAGCACATATCTCAAATCCCCTAAAATCAAACCCGAATTCAAACAGATAATTTACCACTTTCACCACATATAACAAACCATATACAACAACAATTCATTTCTTCCTTTTAATCACCTAGATTACATATCTAAGTTCCTACTTTTAGTTATTAAAACACTTAATCAGATATTAGGAGAAACAGGGTGTTACATCTTCTGCTTTTGGTTCAGAAATAATCAATTATGGAAACCCATAATCGATTATCCCTGCTGAAAAATGAAATCTGATGCATTTTTACTAACGGATATAATCTATTACTACAGTTCATAATCTGTTATTTCAGAACTGAATGTACTATTTAAGATTTCATAGTTTTCATTTCAAAATGTGAATTATTATGTATATATACATATAAAAAGAGTATTATACATTTTCAAAAGCTTTATTTGAGAAAAATGGAGAGTTGTCTAGTTGGGATACGATTTTCTTTAATTTAACGAAGCGAATTGTTTTGAAGGTTTTTGCAAATTTCCAGATTTACCTATCTTCCAAATGGTTTTCAAAGAGGTTCTTAGTTTTAAATTATGAAATGGTGGTTGGATATGTCATTGAAGTGGAAGGTTGCTTAGATAGGACTTCCGCTTGTTATGTATGATATCGTTCCTCACAAGGTGGGCTGCTTAGATAGGGCCTTACCTGTTGATTATGATTGAGGCCGGATTAGGGCCGGTATGGTGTTGATGGATGTTGAGTGGCCGTATGAGGTAGCTGACGATGGACCTCTTTACCACTGGTTGTATTGATATACATATATATGTTGTATGTTTATTAGTTGTGGTTGAGTGGTTGATGGTGTGTAGTACATGCATTCATGCATAGTTGGCGGTTGAGGTAGCTGACGATGGACCTCATATCGTGGTGTGGGTAGGCACGTAAGTTGGATGGTGACCAAAGTTAGAACTCAGATGGGTCTCCAACCTAGTGCTGGATGAGACGTGGGGCAATTGATGATGGGCCTTCGGGGATGAGTGGATGGGTGACTCCGTAGGAGGCCAAGGTGATGCAGGCCTTGTGTCCCTATAAGCCACCACCCACATACACTTATCCTGACAAACCACTAAGCTTATCCGTATATTATAGTTTGGCAATCCCTAAATGATGCTTAGATCGGCCATAGTAGGGGGTGAGACCTGGCTGATCGCCCAATATGTTGTAAATCTCTCGAGAGTTGTGTCATCATGCATTAACATAGTTGTGGTGGTTGTGATGTAACGTGGAGTCTTGAGTTGAGAATTATTCTCTGTATGAATGTATCTTATATATGTATGTAGATGTTGAGGACTCTAGATATATGATGGTGTGCCATATACTTGTGATTGAATGTTATGAATTGTTGATGATCTCCATAATTATATGTTTGCCATTGTTTTAGTAAGCTTACCCTTGCCATGTTTTGTTGTTATTGGTTGTCCTATTGTTGCTGTTGCGCTGATGTGCCTGTGATGATCATGTCTTATGGCATGGGAGCAGATGGTGAGGCTTCTGTGGGTCCGGTGACTCAGAGTTGAGGATGGAGTCGAGAGCTGGAGATGTTTAGCTTGGGAAAGCCAAGTTTTGTTGCTTTAGTTATGGTTCAGTTTCACTATATTCTTTTGATGGGATTGTATAGATTGACCAGCTATAGGGAGTGAGTTTTGTATTCCTCTTCCTCAGTGATGTATATTTTGATATGTTTGATATGGGTTGGTGTTATCCCATTGTTGTGCATGATATGACGATGACAGATATACAGATATACATGTATGGTACTAGAAGAGATAAGTTGATCTCTCAGTTGATGTGTATGACTCATATACCGATATAATAAGATTGATTTTATTCACCTGATAGGTGAATGTGGTGTATGTTTAGTAGGGTTGTTTAGTAGCAACAGTTGGGTCGTTACAGGATCCTTCCCCTTTTCCAAGCCATCTTCAAGAAGCCATTTTAAGTAAGGGAGCTCACCTTTTCTTTTTCTTTTCTTATTCATTATTTATTTATTTTCTATACGCTATGCATTTTATGTTGTGATATGTGATTATTGTGGATTGATGAATTGATTATTGAGATGTTTCCATTTTGTTGTTTTGGAAGATATGCTTAAAAGGTGTTTAGTTGTATGTTTTTCAATGATTATCGATGATTTATGCTATTGGATAATGATACTCTGTGAGATATTGTGGTTGATGATATTTTGGACGAACTTTTGCATGGATTTGTGTCCATTTTCATTGGTTTTAATGCTTCTATTTGTATGGTCATGCTAAGTGTGAGTGATTCACGCTAAGTGCAACTCGTAAAATTTGTAAAATAGATGAAGGCACACTAAGCATCATAAATCTACTGAGTAGCAATCATAACTCTTAGAACATGGATGAACTCAATGAATGGTTGTTAAGTGCAGTGGATTTGCACTAAACACCTCATGAAAATCTAGAAAAATGTATGAACATTGCTAAGAGCAATGAATATGTGCTATGGGATCATGAACAGCTTTGGCTCATTGAGTGTGGTGACTCCATGCTAAGCGCTAACAGAGAACAAAAACCCACCAGCCTTTGTTTGTTAGGACAATAAGTGTGAAGTGCTAGCACTAAGCGCTAATGAATCTCTATTTTATTTTACTTTCTATTAGGGGCACACTAAGTGCGGGCATCTTACGCTAAGCACCAAACATATTTGAACCATGCTTTTTGTAGAGGCACGCTAAGCGTAGTGATAACCATGCTAAAAGCCACCCTTGTTTCTTTCATTGAAATTTATGTTTTGTGAAAATTAATAACCTTTTACTTAAAAGAAAACCCCTTAGCTCATGGAATAAAATGTGTAATGATGTTGATATTAAGACTTAGTATTAGATAACCCTTTTGAAAAATCTTGAAATACATGTTTTTGAAAATCTCCCTTAGAGAAAGAGAACTATGTATAAAAGACTTGATAACAAGAGGAAACAAGAGTGAAGTAAGGAATGCTTTGGGATAGGTGGTTGCTCGAAGAGAACCTCTGTCTGTTGGGAGTGGGAATTGCCTGGTAGGATTCTTGCTTGGTGAAAGCTGCTTGGTAGAACTTCTATTTGTTGGTTGCACAGGTTGCTTGGTAGAACCTATGTAGTGTTGTTGAATAAATAAGAATGATATAATGTCATCATTGAGAAGATGACAGGTGCTATGAGTTACCTTACACATATGACTATTTCTAGTGTGAGAAGACTCATCTATGTTGTGTTGATAATGTTCGTTGTTGGAATCATATGCATTCACTCATCAAGGTACACAATTTCATTGTTGTGGTCAAGCTTTGCATGTAAGTTGGTGGTAGAGAGACCACAACCAGTGTAGGAAAAGGTACCGGGGGTAGATGTCAATAGACCCTTAGGGATAAATGGACGGGCAATTCCATAAATGACCAAGGTCCTTGGAACCCTTGAGCTGTGGTGAACCATACCTATATATGTTTATCCTAATAATCATTATTCTATTTGTTGATCGCATCCTAGAGTCACCCAATTAGGGGTGAGTAAGACCCAACCCGTCCCATTGGCCTGGCTTGGCCCGACCTAAGGGTGATGCTAACAAGTTCGGGTTATAATTCAGGTCATCCCAACTCGGTTTGGTGTCTTATATTCTCTCAAAAAGTATAAGTTTCTTAAACAATTATGTATTAATAATAAAAAAAATTAATTTAATAGATAATATTGTGTATAACATAATATTATATTTATTATGATATTATTTATTTTAAAACATATATTGTAAAATATTCCCTAATTTAAATTTTATATATGTTTTTATTTTACTATTTAAATATACAAAATGATAAGATTGATATATTATGTTAAAAATTGAGTTGACTTGGTCTCATCCCATATATTTCGGGTCTTGATCAAGTCAGGTTCGGGTTCATATAAATGACCTGATCAAAATTTCAAACTAGGTAAGGAAAAAGATAAACCTGTCCTAACCCGTCTTGTACTTACCCCTACACCCAATGGTTTTGGAACGTGTCATTTTTGGGACCTACATGGGCTATTGTTGTTGTACCATGTTAAGTGACATGTCTAGACCGATCGCTCAATTTGTTGTTGAATCTCTAGAGTCGAGTCTTCATGCATTGCATGAGCAAATGCTAAGGTTCATCGTTGAGTTGGGCAGTTCCCCATTGACTTCAAGGACATTTCGGTAGGGTATGACAATGAGTTGTGGAGTGTTGATTGGGACACCTAAAGGGTTTATTATCATGGGGAACTTCTCTCTCTTATGCACTTATTGGGATCACAATCTTCTCTCTTTCACTAAACTTGTTATTACAGTTTGGGTTACCTTTGGTGGATTTGCCGAGTGTACCGCGACGTGCATCTAGGACTGAAGGCATAAGGATCTTGCCCAAAGAAGGATATAGTTGTGAAGAGGAAGACTTGTGGCATTGCTTTGGCCTCTCTTTCTCGTCTTGCTACTATGTAGTGTTGAGGTGTTGATATGGCCAGTTTAGGAGTACTTTGTATAGACTTGTATTCAACGACAGCAGGCTTATGTTTATATTTTTTATTTATGTTGATGTTTGGATTACCTTCTTTTGATGTTGCACAGGAGTTGTAGTGCCTTGGGCAAAAGAGTTTATTTTAAATTTTCAAGGTTATGCATGATGATCGATTTATGTTTTGTTCCACATTATATGTTGTTATTTGTTGTTTATGTGGATGTTTTGCAAAAATTTAGCTACATTTTCATAACCAAATTAATAAGAGTTTTAAGTAAAATCGAACATTTTCGTGATAGAGTAGTGTGACATCATGTAGTGATTGTGGATTGTTACATTTATGGTATCAGTGCAAGGTCTCTCCTAATACAATATGGTTTGGGGATGAACCAAGCAGAAGCTGGTAAGCATATGACATCTTAGGCACTGACTAAGGAGGAAAATGGTTGCCAATACAAAAGAGATGAGGCATGAAAAAGGAACGACTCCTGACAAGCTTTCAGTGGAAGGGATACAAGAATGAATTGAATGCACACTGGAATAAGAGGGATCCAGAGGCTGTGCAAGTATAAAAATGTACAATTGAAAATAACTTAAATGGATTTGATAGATACTACCTATACCAACAAGATGCATTTGTTTCTTGGTAATCCATTACTTAAGAGCTTCATAGGTAAGTATGCTTAACTTAGCAATTTTGGGATGGGTGACTTCTTGAGAAGTTTCACAAAGCACGTTAAAAAGTCTTGTGTTGGTTTGTGGGGATAGTCATCAATCTTGGAATGGGCTAGGTGTTACATAAATTATGCCATGTACAATTTGGTATGAATCCATTCCCATGTTTCTAAAAGTTTCAACTGCATAAATAATTATTCAAAAAATAAGTTTGAATGCATCAAAAAGAGTTGCAATGATGCAACCAACTGTGATGAGTTGGTGATTACTTCAAAACTTTACAAACTAAAACCTTTCATATAAATTACTTGAAGACAAATGAAAAGTATAACACAATGTCAATAGTTCCATGTAAGCACCAAAAAAAAAAAAAAAAAAAAAAAGAAAACATATGATCAACCAAAAAATAAGGATGAAGTTGGCATCTTAAATAAATAATTTGTGAAAATATTTTATAAAGTTTTCATTACTAATATAATTTAAATATTTAAAAAATATGTTAAGAAATTAAATCTTTATTAATTTATAGTTTGCTAGTATTTTAATCTGTGCATTGCATAGAATAAATATTTATTTATATAACTTAAATTTATAATAAATAAATACTTATGAATCTATAAATTATATTATAATTAAAATTTATAATAAATAAATGCTTTTGAACATATAGATTATATTTTAAACTTATAATAAACAATTATTATAATACAATATTAATTTTTGATTATTGATAATTTCTTTTAAAAAATATTGAAATTCAATTTAGAACCAAAGATGTTGACAATGATAAATTGAAAGACATAAGAGGTTAAAAAATTCCTAAAAGCACTTTCATTAAAGAATAACAACTAAAAACACTCTCATTGAAGAGTAACAACTAAAAATGCTATTTTTAAAGATAGTTGTTCTCATTTAATATATAAGGTGGATTATATATGAATTATTGTAAATAACATTTTTGAGATAATGTGTGTATTTTTTTTTGTTAATATTAACAAATTTAATGGCTAACTTTTTAATGAGGTTATGTTTTAAAAAAGGTTTAATTGCTCATTTGGTTCCTATACTTGCATCATTTTTACCTTTTGGTCTCTATACTTAAAAACCATCCATTTTAGTCCTTACACATGCACTTTTGATATCATTTTGGTCCCTATTGTCAAGTGTGTCTAACTTTGTGAAATAAAACTATCACAAAATGGAAATTGACAATGTAAAACCGCTATAATTTTTTGGCAATTTTTAAACCACCACAAATTGGTCTTATAAAATAAAAAAGTATAAAATTTATGTCAGTTTAATGACTGCCAGAAAACTTGTGGCAATTTTACTCTGCTAATTTTTATTTTGTGATGGTTTTAATTCATAGAGTTAAGACACACTTGATGACAGAGACCAAAACGATATCTTAAGTGCAAGTGTAGGGACTAAAACAAATAGTTTCTAAAAATAGGGACCAAAAGGTAAAGATGATGCAAGTATAGGGACCAAATGAGTAATTAAAATGTATATCAAATATTCTAGGTCATTGTAGTAATTTAATAAATGCTTCATTATAGATTACATTTTTAATGTAATTTGCATATTTCTCATATTGCACAAAAAATAAGAATCACAACTTTTTAGATAATGTAACTATTGTCAATACAACACATAATTCATTGAGCATGATAAAATAACGGTAATGTCATTTGTTATTTTTGTTAATCTTGTTTAAGCTCCAATACTATGTTTAATTATGTCAAAAATTAATTATTGATCTCAATAATAGTCATTTTTAAAGTCATGGCCATTACATTTTCTCTTTTATATTCTTCATTTGGTTAAATTAATCTATAAGTCCTTGAATTATTTGAAAAATTTTAATTAGGTCCCTAAACTAAAAAAAATTGTAATTAAGTCTTTGAACTTGTAAAATTTTTGTAATTGGGTCTTGATGCTTGTTTATGGCGACTTGAAACAACCAAAAAATAATAATTTGTGACAATTTTAAAGGCCTTAGGAATTCAATTACAAAAATTTTATAAGATAAAGGACTTACAAATTTTTTTAGTTCCAAGACCTAATTAAAAATTTTCACATAGTTCAAGAACCTACTAATTAATTTAACTTTTTCATTTTACATATGTTTTTTAAATTTTGATATGTACTTTGAGTAAATCACTCATTGGCTTAAATAAATATTAGTTTGGTATTTTTGCCTACAAAAAATATTTTCTCCTTGTAATGTTAGTATTTTTCTATCAACAACTTATAAAAATCATTTGTTAAATTCATGTACCAAATGTAACGACCCAACCATTGCTACTCAACAACACTACTATCCTCTACTTTCTCATAAAAGCATAATGAATTCAAAACAAATATATACAAATGAAACACATATACCTAGAGAGATCTATCCATCTCCCCTACGTACAACATATTTGTCTTTACAACCTTCAAGGATTTCAGAGAATAGGGGAAATAACACCAAAGCCATATAACAAAAATCAAATATACATCATCGGTGGAGAGGGGTACAAAACACACTCCCTATAGCTAGTCACACTATATATCCCCATCAAAAGAATAAGACATAATACACCACAAAAGAAACAAAAGCTTGACTTCTCAAGCCACACTACTCCAGCTCACAGCTCCATCTTCAGCTCTGAGAAGCCGGGTCCACTGAAGCATTGCCATCTGCTCCCACACCATAAGACGTGATCATCAAAGTCACACCAGCAACAAGACAACCAACAACAACAAAACAAGGCAAGGGTAAGCTTACTAAAACAATGATACAACATGCGCACTTAAATAAAACCATCCACAGTTCACAGCATTCGGTCCTAGATATACCGCAATAAAATCATATAGCAAAATATTCTTAACTCAACATTCTACATCACAATATGTCAATGCATGAACTACACGACTCTCGAGAGATTTACAACATATCAAGCAATTAGCAAGTCTCACCCCCTACCATGGCCTATCCAAGCACCATTCAAGGATTGCGAAACTCTGATCTGCGGATAAGCTTAGTGGTTTGTCGGGATAAGAGTATGTGGGTGGTGGTTTATCACAACACAAGGCCTACACCACCCTGGCCTCCTGCGAAATTGTCCATCCACTCATCCCTGAAGGCCTATCGTCAGCTGCCCCACGTCACATCCAGTACTAGGTTGGAGGCTCGTTTGAGTCATAGCTCCAGTCAACCATCCAACTTATGTGCCTGCCCGCACCACGACATGAGGTCCATCGTCAGCTACCTCAGTCGCCAACATATGCATGAAATGTATGTATCATAACGCAACCCAATTTCACCATCCATTATTAATCCAATCATCAACAGTTTAATAAATTCAACAAGAATTCAATAAAATTTACCAACCCACCATGTGGGCTTAATTTGGCACCTCACATGGTCCACAACCACTAATAACCCCACGTAGGCTTAATTCAACACCTAACATGGCAATCATGTTAGGCCCTATCTGAGCAGCCTATACCTCTTTAGGATTTCACCAACAAATCCTCTCAACAATAAGTGGAGGTCCTATATAAGCAACTTCTACTTCACAACATATCCAGCAATCAACCACAATTTGAAAACCATTTGAAACACCCAACTTATCTTGAATCTTACATTTAACATCTTTAAGGACCAAAATTTATATATCTGTAACCATTTAGAAGATTGGTAAATCTTGAGATTCACAAAACCCTTCGAAATAATTTAATTTCTTTAATTTAAGGAAATCATATTTAAACTGGACAACTTTCCATCGTTTCCAAATAGAACTTTTGAAAATGTATAATATCCTTTTTATATATGTATATATGTAATAGTTGACATTATGAAGCAGAAACTTTAAAATCTGAAATAACACATTAAATTATGAAATAATAGCTTAAGTATTGTACTAATAGATTATCTCCTATATAGCAGATTATATTAGTATAGGGAAAATGCACCAGAATTCATTTTTTTGCAGAAATAATCGATTATGGGTTTCCATAATTGATTATTTTAGAACTAGTGTCAAGAAAATGATTCCTAAAACCCAAATAATCGATTATAGGTTTCCATAATCGATTATTCCAGAGCTAGAATCACAAAAACAGCTTTTGGAACTCCAGATAATTGATTATAAAGCTCCCATAATCAATTATCTGTGACAGAGTTGCGAAAAAATGCGATTTTCTATAGAAAACTCAAACTTTTCAACCACACAAACCCAGATTTCAAATCAATAGGAGTTCTAATATCATCAATCCATCTCAACCAAGTTATACATAATAGATTATACAACTAATTCATCATTTCATCACACAATTCATAGATTTTTCATCCAAATCTTAGATTTTTCCCCAAAACCCATTTTCATCCAAAACCACCAAATATGGCAACATCCACAGAGATTCAATCATTTCCAAGGCAAGAAACCAACATACTAACAATCACTAACACATAACAACGAATTTGTAAGCTTCCCTTACCTCTTGGAGCTTCCGAATCCGAGCTTGGGGAAAGGAAAACGTGACAAAGCTAACCCTTGAACCAAACTCCATGAAGGCAAGTCAATGATAGCTTTCCAATGCCTAGAAACAGGATTCTTCACTAGATTTAGGTCTCACACTTCAAGGATTTCAGCAAGGGGTTAGGGAGAGATTGAGAGGATGGGAGATGAAAGGGTGAAAGAGAGAGATGGGAGAATGAGAGAAAAATGAGAAGAAAGAAGGTTATAGGTGTCTTAAAACTCTCCCTGGGCCTTATAAGGCTTTGGGCCCACTAAAGCTCATGGTCTATCTATTCACTCTCCAAAACTCACAACTGGCCCTACTCAACTATTTTTCCCTCCAAACCCAAACAAAAACCAACAACACTCCCAATTTGGCTCAAGCACATTTTCTCAATTCGCTAAACTCAGACAGGAATTCCAAGACAACAACATAAAACTAAAACCACACAATAACAATTATTAACAACAAACAACAACAGCTCATTTATTCGTCTTAATTACTAAGATCAAACATTTTATATTTCCACTTTTAGGTTATTAAAGCACTAAATCATACATTAAGACAAATACAACGTTACGCCAAATAATTTACTTTACTTACAGTAGTGTTGATAATTCATAATATATTAATATGGCTTAATTATGTTTTTAGTCCCTCAAATTTGGGGTAAATTTATTTTTGGACTAAATTGAAAAAAATTATTTTAGTCCCTACAATTTCAAAAAGTCCGTTTTTAGTCCTTAGAGGCAGATGACGTTAACAGAAGTAGTGACATGTCTAACGAAAGTGTATACACAGCAAATGTTGGCAGCGCCACGTCATGACTTCCGTTAATGTTGTTTACCTTTAGGGACTAAAAATAGATTTTTTGAAATTGTAGAGACTAAAATAATTATTTTTTCAATTTGGGGGACCAAAAATAGATTTATCCCAAATTTGAGGGATTAAAAACATAATTAAGCCACTTAATATTTACTTTCGTTTTATCTAGACATCTAAAGTTAATAATGTCTTTGAAAAAGCTATCAAGGACATCTCTCTATTAATTGAGCAAATTTAGACTACTTGTATTTTAACTTGGGGGAAAAGTGCTTATTTAAAAAAAAAACTAAATTAAATACATTTATATTTTTTTAAGCACATGATTTCTTTAAAAATATTTAATAATATTTATAATTTGTTATGAGTTATTCTACCTATTTAAAATAATAATAATGCAACACACACACACACATATAAAGTAAAAATAAATAAGAAACAATAGACATAAAATAAAACACACATATTATCTTAATTAAATAAAAAAAAGTATCACAAAATTAATTTTTAAATTTAGTTTTATATTTTTTCCTTTCAAATAAAGAATAATTTTTTAATAACATTACATTTGAATTTTGTACTAATTATATTTTTCAATATTACATTCAATATTTGAAAATTGAAATTTTCAACCCCATTGTTTTGTTAATTTTACATAAAATAATGTGACTTAATTTATCTAAATATGGAAAATATGATATAGCTGAGAGATTATTATTATAATATATATTTATCATTTTCAATATGTTAAAATATATTTTATAAACTAAGTTTTTAAAAAATAATAAAATTTGTAATATATATACACACACACACACACTTACGTATTAAATTGTATAATAATTACTTTTTATACAATAATATATATTTTTTGGATATACAAAAAGCATAATTTAATAAATATTTTTTATTTATTAAATTGAAAAATATTTTATATTTAATAAATATATTCTACATTATAAATATCATTTTTAATCATATTATAAAACTTAATTTTATTTTATATTTAACAAATGCAATAATTAATACTGGATAATAAAAGATTTCTTCATTTATTTACATAAACCAAAAACTATAGATATTAAATTAATAGCATTAAATACAATTTGAATATTTATATTAAGATCTATTTTATTTTTATAATAATGTTGTTTTAAAATATGTTATTAAAAGAAAATTAAGGATAGAATCTAAGAGATAATTTATATTAAAATTACATATTACTAAGATTGTTTGTGTCAAATTTTGTCAAAATTGAATAACAATAAGAAGGTAATCAAATGATTGACATTTTAGTATATTTTTAAAAATATATATTACGTTCATTTTGATCTATATGAATAAAGTATACATTATGATTCACAATTAAAGGAACTTTCAATCCAAAGTGGGTTTTGACATAAAATTATCCAATTAAAAGTTATTGAATTGTGTAATAGTTGGTGTAAGTTTAGGATCCGTTGACACCAGGTGTAAGAGTTAGTCAAATTACACCTTCAATAACTTTTTGTATAATGCAAATTTAACCAATCCAATCGTTGAATTTGATGTTCTTATTAATTAGATTAAGTATATAAAATTTCATACAATTCTAAAATTATTTAATAGTTCATTAAATTAATTTATTTTAACGTACAATATGATATTAAAATATATGTAAATATTGAATATTAGATAACATATTTATAAAAGTCCAAATGATGTGAAATTTGATATACACAATCATAAAGATAATATCATCAAATTCAACAGTTGGATTGGTTAAATTTGTATTATACAAAAAGTTATTGAAGTTGTAATTTGATTAACCCTTACACCTAGTGTCAACGGATCCTACCCCATATATATATATATATATATATATGGGAGGGATCAAATGATACTGGTGTAACTCTAAAAGAATTTCATCAAATCTAAACCTTTAATACAAAATAATTTTACGATTTATAATATTTTAATATATATAGTAACTTTAACATATTTTGTAACAATCAATTAGTTAAATTTAATAAGTCAATTAAATTATTTGATTTAATTTAATTGATTGTTTGGTTGATTTAAATTTGTACCTTAAATTTGATTTTATATAATTAATTGTTTGATTGATTTAACATATATATACATATATACATATACATATATGGGTCAAGATCCATTGACACTAGGTGTCAAAGTTAGTCAAATTACACCTTCAATAACTTTTGTAGAATGCAAATCTAACCAATCCAACCGTTGAATGTGTGATATTATCATCATGATCATGCATATCAAATTTCACATCATTTGGACTTTTCTAAATATGGTATCTAATATTGAATATTTACATATATGTTAATATCATATTGTGCGTTAAAATAAAGTGATGCGATGAACTACTAAATAATTTTAGAATTGTATGAAATTTTATATACTTAATCTAATTAATAAGAACATTAAATTCAATGGTTGTATTAGTTAGATTTGCATTCTACAAAAAGTTATTAAAGGTGTAATTTGACTAACTTTAACACCTGGTGTCAACGGATCCTGACCCTACATATATATATGGGAGGGATCAAATGATACTGGTGTAACTCTAAAAGAATTTCATCAAATCTAAACCTTTAATACAAAATAATTTTACGATTTATAATATCTTAATATATATAGTAACTTTAACATATTTTGTAACAATCAATTAGTTAACTTTAATAAGTCAATTAAATTATTTGATTTAATTTAATTGATTGTTTGGTTGATTTAAATTTGTACCTTAAATTTGATTTTATTCAATTAATTGTTTGATTGATTTAACATATATATACATATACATATATGGGTCAGGATTCATTGACATCAGGTGTCAAAGTTAATCAAATTACACCTTCAATAAATTTTTGTAGAATGAAAATCTAACCAATCCAACCGTTGAATTGTGTGATATTATCATCATGATCATGCATATCAAATTTCACACCATTTGGACTTTTCTAAATATGGTATCTAATATTGAATATTTACATATATGTTAATATCATATTGTGCGTTAAAATAAAGTGATGCGATGAACTACTAAATAATTTTAGAATTGTATGAAATTTTATATACTTAATCTAATTAATAAGAACATCAAATTCAATGGTTGTATTGGTTAGATTTGCATTCTACAAAAAGTTATTAAAGGTGTAATTTGACTAACTTTGACACCTAGTGTCAACGGATCCTGACCCTACATATATATATATATATATATATATATATATATATATATGGGAGGGATCAAATGATACTGGTGTAACTCTAAAATAATTTCATCAAATCTAAACCTTTAATACAAAATAATTTTACGATTTATAATGTCTTAATATATATAGTAACTTTAACATATTTTGTAATAATCAATTATTAACTTTAATAAGTCAATTAAATTATTGATTTAATTTAATTGATTGTTTGGTTGATTTAAATTTGTACCTTACATTTGATTTTATTTAATTAATTGTTTGATTGATTTAACTTTTAGTTTTAAATAGTTATGAAAATTGTTAACAAATTAATTTTTTTAACAATATTTCTAGTAATAAATAGTAAAAAATATATAATAACATTATTTTTGTAACATTTGTGTTTTCTTTAATGTATGATTTAGTGATTTAATAACCGAAAGTGAAAATTAAATTTAATTTCAATAATTAAGACAAAATAAATAAGTTGTGGTTATGTGATTGTTGTTTTATGTTGTGTTGCCTTGGAATTTCAGTTTGAATTTTTGAAACTTGAGGAAAATGTTGTTTGAGTCAAATGTATTTGTTGATGGTATCTATCTAGGTTGTTGAGTGAACTATGATGTCAAGCCAGTTTGGGTCTTGGGGAGTAATTAGATGAACCTTGGGCCTTAGTGAGTCTAAAGCCTTTTTGAGGCCTTGGAACACCTTAAGACACCCTAAACCCTCCTTTCTCTCTCATTTTTGCTAAACAACCTAAAGACCCTCAATCTCTCTCAAACTCTCCAATCTACCTCTCAAGTCCTTCAAGAGTTAGAGTAAGATTTCAAGACTTAATCCCATTCTCTTGTGGTGAGAAGGATTGTTTTCCCAAAAGGGTTGGCTCTAGAGTTCTCGCCTCCTCATTCTCTTCTTCCACAAATTCAAACTTTGAAAGCTCTAAGAGGTAAGGGAAGCTTACACTAGTTGATTTCTTGATCTCTATATGTGTTTATGATAGAATATTGCCTTGGTTTGTGCTGAGAAACGAGATTGAATGAGTTATGTTTGGATTTTGTTGAAAAATGGGTTTGTTGGTGAATGTGATGATTGTTGGAACAAAGACATATGAAACATTTAACCCCTTAAGTTTTGAAGATAACAAAAAGTTATTAAATTTTAGAGTTCCTATAAAATTGTTGTTAATAAGCATCCATATATCGCTTTTCAATAAAAAGCTTTTGAAAGCATCTAATATGCTTTATGTAAAATATGGTGTCCAATGCGCCTTTTTGAACCAAGGGTCCAATCTGTTTATTCAAAGAAAAGCGTAAACTGTCCAATATCTTATTTGAATCGTTTCTTTTATCAACTAAAGTGTTAATAGTTTAAATCAATTTTTACTTATACGCTTTGATACGAATGTCTTATTCCTTTTATGAGAACTAACGTTCAAATATATCTCGCATTAAATGAAAAGCATATATATGTTTATTTGTAAGTATAGCTTTACAAAAAAGAAAGTCAACTTATCACACTATCAAACCAGAATAAGGAATGTTTAGAAAAGGAAACTCTAAAGCGCAAAATTGCACCATCCTTTTAGGTGCAACCATAAAAGACGTTTTTTTGTCCTTTCCGCAAGCTTGATACATGTGCTACTACACACGACAAGCTTTACAAGTGTATCTAAAGCTTGAAGTTCGTCCACCTTAACGGCTATCTTTTCAAGACTATATATTTACACTAAGACTGAAGATTCAATATGACAAGAAGAAAGGATTGTAACAAAAGTTCAAAATCTCTCTTTGGATAAGCCTGAACAAACTCTTTACTTTCTTATTCTTTGCATAGCAAAGTTATTATAATTTGCTCTAAACTTTCATATCCTCACTCAGTGAGTAGATTTCTGTAAAACACTTTTTTGTGTAAGTGTTGTGAAAGCCTGGAGAGGTTTTATGACCAAAGAATGCTTGGGTTGTTTAAGTGATCTAGGGTGATCACTGTTGTAGGCCTAAAGAGGTTGGTAAGAATACTTGTTTGTAATCAAGGGTTGGTTAGTGGAAATCCTTCTAGATGAAGGTATTGGACATAGCTCAAGTTGAGTGAACCAATATAAAATTTCCTTGTGTGCTTCCGTTTCCTTATCCTTATTTTGCTTTATTTTGTTTGCACTTTTCTTGTTAATTAAGGTTTTGTAAAAAAAATTTGAACACATAATTCAACTCCCCTTCTTGTGAGTTCCTATTTTATTTCAATGATTTGTTGTTGAAATGTTGTAATGGATTGAAATCTATTAGATATGATGTTGTTGGATGTTGGGCGATGTTGTTTAACTTCTGTGGAACTGATTTAGAGTGTGGGTAATGGTAAAGTTTGAATTTTTGGGTTTTCGACGACAATGTCTGGTTTTGTTAACCAGTGGTAGCTGAGCGACACAAGGTCTCATTGAGTAAGAATTGCCCCCTGGGAGTAGAGTGAGGTTTTCGGGTTTGAACTTTGCTAAGCGACTCTTGATGTCACTAAGCTAGTGTTCTTAAGTATGTTGTAATTGGGAGAAGGGAGAAATCTGCTAAGTGATGTTTAGCTCGTTAAGCGAGCATTCATGTGAAATCTGGAAATTTTCTAGAGAGTGGTTCACTGAGTAAGTAAGTGACTCGCTAAGCGAGTATGGGCATTCCAAAATGCTTGGAAGTGGTTCGTTGAATGAGGACTAAACTTACTGAGCAATTTTGTGTCTTGAAGAGTTGGTGTTCTCTATGGTAAGCCTTCTATTGAGTGAGTAATGTGTTCGCTCGATGACAGACACATTTTAAAATTTTGTTGCCCTCTGGAACGGTTAGTCATTGAGCGAATCCTGATTGAGAAAATTTGGTGGATGTCCTTGAAACGGATTGGTTGAGCAATCCCTATTATCACTAAGCGAGAGTCTTTAAAGACAAAAAGGGTGCTCTCTAGAGTGAGTATTCATTTAGCAGGACTTAGGGTCGTTGAGCAAAAACCTTTGTGGACGAAAGTAGACCCTCTATAAGAAGGTCTTCGCTGAGCGAGTATATGGATCATTGAGCAAGTCGGTTAGGCAATTTGTTGTCTCAGTTGAGATTTATTGTGTTTTATATGGTTTTGAAGATGATTCTTGGTGTGAACCTACTATAAGCTACTGAGTATGTGGTTAAAGTGGAAGGTTGCATGGATAGGATCTTTATTTATTATAAGTGAAACTGTTTTGGGATTTCACTAGGGTATAGACTACTTGGATGGGGCCTTGTCTGTTTACCATGTATGGTGTTGAATTGAGCTGCATGGGGTCAGTAATGGTTGTTTGACCATATGTAGTGTTGAATTGAGTCCATATGGTGTTATTGTGAAAATTGTTGAATTGTTGATGTTGAGGTGACACTGTTGATATAAACACACATTGCATGCATATGTTGGCGGCTCAGGTAGCTGATGATGTACCTTACGCCATGGTGCGAGTAGACACGTAAGTTGGTTGGTTGACTAGAGCAAATGCCTCAGATAGGGCCTCCAACCTAGTGCTGGATAAGACGTGGGGTTTGCTGTCATAGGCCTTCGGGGATAAGTGGATGGGCGATTATGTAGGGGGCCAAGGTAATGCAAACCTTGAGTCACAGTGAGCCATCATCCATATACACTTATCTTGACAAATCACATAATCTTATCCGTAGATTAGAGTTTGGCAGTCCTTGAATGGTGAGAGGCACATGACGAGGTGCTATTGATGCTATGTTAGAGGACGAGACCTGGCTGATCGCTCGAATTGTTGTAAATCTCTCAAGAGTAGAGTCTTCATGCATTGGCATAGTGGTTTGTGTAGTTGATTCATCATGTGGTTATGCATCACAGATTTATCTGTGGGGCCTTATGTATGAATGTATGTGATGATGTCATATCATGGTGATTGATGTGTATGTTTTTCCTTATGATGGGCAAGTATGAACTTATAGTCAACTGTTTTCTTTTGATTATATGTTACATTGTTTTAAGCAAGCTTACCCTTGCCTTGTTGTTGTTGTTATGGTTGTTACTCTTGTTTGACTGTGATGGTCACGTCTCTGGGCGTGGGAGTAGGTGGCAAGGCTTTAGTGGATCCAACTGCTCACAGTTAATGGTAGAGCTTTTGGTTAGGAGGCAATGGAATGTGTAATGTCTGTGTTTCCCCTAATGTGTGATTTAGTGATTTAATAACCGAAAGTGGGAATTAAAATACAATCTCGATAATTAAGCCAAATTAAATACGTCGCTGCTATATGATTGTTGTTTATGTTGTTTTGTCTTGAAATTCCAGTTTGAATTTTAGGTACTTGAGGACAATGTTGTTTGAGCCAAATGGAAATTGTTGATGGTATCTATTTAGGTTGTTGAGTGAATAATGATGTGGGGACAGTTTGGGTCTTAGGGAGTGGTTAGATAGACCCTGGGCCTTAGTAAGCCCAAAGCCTATTCAAGGTCCTGGAGGACTTTAAGACACCCAAAGCCCTCTTCTCTCTCATTTTGCTAGGCCATCCAAAAACCACCTCCCCTAATTTCTCTCAAACTCTCAATCTCTCTTAAGCCCTTCAAGAGGGAAACAAGGTTTCCTAGACCTATCCTATTCTCTTATGGTGAGAAGAATTACTCTCCCTGAAGATTTGGCTCAAAGGTTCACCTCTCCACATTCTCCTCTTCCACAAATCTTGATTTCAGAATCTCTAATAGGTAAGGCAAGCTTACTTTTGTTGAATCCGTGATGTATGAATGTGGTTGTATGTGAATATTGCCTTGGTTTGTGCTGAAAAATGAAATTGAATGAGTTTTGTTGGATTTTTGTTGAAAATGGGTTTGTTGATGAATGTGATGGTTTGTGTTGAAATGTTGTGATGGTTGGGAAATTTGTTGGGTATGATGTTGTGGAATGTTGAATGATGTTGTTTGATCTTTGTAGGGCTGATTTAGATTATAGGTAGGAATAAAGTTTGGATTTTTGGATTTTTCGACGAGAGTCTATAATTTTGTTACCTCGTAGTCATTGAGTGACGAGGGCTTTTGCTGAGCGAGAACGCCCTTGGGAGTAAAGTGCGACTTTTGGGTTGAACTTCGCTAAGCAACCCTTGATGCCGTTGAGCAAATGTTCTTAAGTTATTGTTGTGATTGAGGAAAAGAAGAAATTTGCTAAGCGATATCTAGTTTGTTGAGCAAACGTTCATGGAAATTTGGAAAATTTCTGAAAGGTAGTTCGTTGAGTGAGTATAGGTATTCCAGAATGCTTGACAGTGGTTCGTTGGGCAAGGGCTAGACTCGCTAAGCGATTTCGTGTTCTGAAGAGTTGGTGCTCTTTGTGGCAAGCCTACTACTAAGCGAGTAATGTATTCGTTCGGCGAGAGACGTGTTTTACAATTGATTGCTTTCTAAAGTGGTTGGTCGTTGAATGAGTGGGGAACTCGTTGAGCGAATTATGATTGAGAGAAATTTGTAAAGGTCCCTAAAACGAATTCGTTGAGCGATTCTAATTGTTGCTGAGCGAGAGACTTTGGACACAAAGGGGTGCTATCTAGAATGGGTATTCACTTAGTAGGGCTTATGGTCACTAAACAAGAACCTTCATGGGGGAAGGTAGGCCCTCTATAAGGGAGACATTCACTGAATGAACACATGGATCGTTGAGCGAGTTGGGTAGTTAGTTGTTGTTTCAGTTAAAGATCTAACTGTATTGAAAGTGGTTAGAGGAGGACTCTTAGTGTGAATCTGTTGTGAGAATTGTTGAGTGTATAAGATAAGTAGAAGGTAATGGTGCTAAATTGAGCCTGCATGGGGTTGGTAGTGGTTGTTTGGCCATATATGGTGCTGAATTGAGCTTACATGATGTTGTTATTAAAATTCATTTAACTTGTTGACGTTGAGGTGATGTTGTGGTGTTGTACATGCGTTCATGCATATGTTGGTGGCTAAGGTCGCTAATGATGGGTCTCATGCCGTGGTGCAAGCAGGCACGTAAGTTGGTTGGTTGACTGGAGCAGATGACTTAGACATGGCCTCTAATCTATTGCTGGATGAGACGTGGGGTCGTTGTCATGGTCCTTCGGGGATAAATGGATGGGCAATTTTGCAAGGGACCAAGGTAATGCAAACCTTAAGTCGTGAGGAGCCACCACCCATAGACACTTATCCTGACAGATCACATAATTTTATCCGTAGATCAGAGTTTGACAATCCCTGAATGGTGAGAGGCATGTGATGAGGTGTTGTTGATGCCATGTTAGGGGTAAGACCTAACTAATAGCTCGAATTATTGGAAATCTCTTAAGAGTTGTGTCTTCATACATTGACATGGCAGTGGTGACATCATTGCATCATGTGGCTTAACATTATGAAATTTACCGTAGGGCTATATTTGTGTACATGTGAATGATGATGTGAAATGTTTTATGACTCCTTTGTCAATATGTTACATTGTTTTTAAATAAGCATACCCTTGCTTTTCTGTTTTGTCATGGTTGTTGCTATTGCTGTCGTTGCTTTTATTTGATTGTGATGATCATGTTTTTGGGCGAGAAGCAGATTGTGAAGCCTCAATGGATCTGGCTATCTAGATTTAAGGGTAGGGTTGCTAAAAGGAGGTAGTGTGACGCGATGAGTCACGTTTGTGCTTTTGTTGTTTGGTGATAAATTGTTTCTTCTTTTATTATGATGATAGTGTGACCAGCCCTAGGGAGTGTGTTTTGTACCCCTATCCCCTTTGTTGATGTATATTTTGGCCTCGATGCCATCTCCCCTATTTCATTTATTCTTTGTGAGTTGTAAAGATTGTATGGTGGTTTTGGCTAAGACGGATGGGTCTCATTTTGTTGTTTGTACGTACATATATATAAATATGCTTACACGTGAGGTTAGTACTTAGTGATATAAAGTTTACTGCGTTCTCCTTCGAAGTTTTAAAGTGAAAAAAGTAAATCTGCATTATTTTCAAAAACTTCAGTATATAGGGCTTTTATCTAAATAAACCTTTTTCTTAAATGAGTGAAGAAGTAGTGTTGTGTTGTAGCGACTGTGGGTCGTTACATTTTTGGTATCAGAGCTGGTCATATCTTTTGGGTTAACCTATGGGAAATAGGTCCAATGTACTTTTGTTGAGTGTTTCTAATATGATGATATGTGTTGATTGTTTCGATTGTGTTGTCGTGGTGTGGATCCTCCTATGAGAGAAGTGATCATGATTGGATGACTTATAAGTTGTTATTTGTCGTGGTTAGTTTTGTAGGATCTTGATGAAGGGATCTAACCCACCACCACCACCTTTGGTTGATTTATCCTAGATCGCCAAGGCTATGGAGGCGATGGTTGCTGTTGTGGCCCAACAACAAAACACTGTGGCCTGGCAACAGACTGCCATGGCTCAGTAGCATCAGGTTACTATGGTGCAACTAGAGTTATCTTGAGCCGTTGTTGAAGTTGCTCATGTTACTGTGCTTGCCGAGTTCCAAGGGTTGGCCGAACTCTAGAAAAGTGACCTTCCCCAGTTCAAGGGTGAGTCAGATCCAAATACAATTGATTTATGGATGCGAGAGATGAAGAAGATCTTCAGGGATATGGCTTGCTTAGATGATCAGATAGTCACTTATGCCACGTACATACTGATTAATGAAGTAGAGTACTAGTCGCAAGGAGCCCAACAATTAATGGAGGTCCAGGGTGAGGCTATCACCTAGGCTAGTTTTCGGGAACGCTTCTTGGAGAAGTATTTCCCTACAAGTGCCAAGCATGCAAAGGAGATGGAGTTCCTGAGATTGTACTAAGAGAACATGACTGTTAGTGAGTATGTGAGCAAGTTTGAATACCTAGCCAGGTTTTACTTACAAACGATCATCGAGGAGTGAAGGTGCTGCAAGTTCAAAAAGGACTTAAGGCATGAGCTAAAGAGGATGATAGTTTCCATGACTATCAAGGAGTTCCGTACGCTTGTGGAGAAGTCCAAGACGGTGGAGCGGTTGGCATCGGGCACTCGAGTGGTGAGGACTCATAGTAGTGGATCGTTCAGATCAAAAGAGGTGGGCAGCAAAAGAAGCCCTATAGTAGGCCGCAAGGACAGCAGCAGTCCTCTAGACCTCAGTAGTCTAGAGTTTTGAATTCTCAAAGCTATTCATCAGTCACGCCTCAGACTAAATCATAGGAGGCTCGATGCTTTAGGTGTGGAGGACCACACTATGCCAGTTAGTGTTCCTTGAGGAATAGTGTTTGCTACAAATGTTAGAAGCCCAGTCACATCACTAGAGATTATGAAGCCCTGGTGAAGGCAGAGTCTACCATGATTATGAAGCCCTACAGCAGGCCATAAGGACAACAGCAGTCCTTTAAACGTTAGTAGTCTAGAGTTTTAGATTCTCAGAGTCATTCATCGGTCACGCCTCAGACTGGATTGTAGGAGGTTTGGTGCTTTAGGTGTGGAGGACCACACTATGTTAGTCAATGTTCCTTGAGGAGTAGTGTTTGCTACAAATGTCAGAAGCCTGGTCCCATCGCCAGAGATTGTGAAGCCCTGGTGAAGGCAGAGTCTACCATGACTAGCATAGTGAAGCCTTACAAAAGGCGGAGTCTACCATGATTGTGAAGCCCTACAGCAGGCCGTAGGGGCAGCAGTAGTCCTCTAGACCTCAGCAGTCTAGAGTTTTGGATTCTCAGAGCCGTTCATCGATCACGCCTTAGACTGGATTGCAAGAGGTTCAATGCTTCAGGTGTGGAGAACCACACTATGCCAGTCAGTATTCCTTAAGGAGTAGTTTTTGCTATAAATGTTAAAGCCCGATCACATCGCCAAAGATTGTGAAGCCCCGATGAAGGCAGATTCTACCATGAACGCCACGAAAGCTGCAAAGCCCATGACAATTGGTCGTGTCTTTGCTATAAATAAGACGGAAGCCTCCCATTCTAATGATCTGATGCAAGGCGAGTATGAGATAGCTGGTATTCTTCTATCTATACTGTTTGATTCAGGCACCACGCATTCTTTCATTTCCTATGAGTGTGTAGAGAAGTTGTAGTTGACTACTTGTTGCTTATCTTTTGACTTGCTTGTTTCCACGCAGACCGCTACTCCTATGGCGACTTCGAATGTTTGTGCTAACTACCTAATTGTTGTTAATGGGCACAGTTATAGAGTCAACTTGATTTGTCTCCTTCTGTCTAAATTGGATATGATTTGAGGGATGGATTGGTTATCTTCCAACCATATCCTGATTGATTATACTAGAAAGACCCTGATCTTTCCTCGTTTCGAGGATTATAGATTTATCACTACTAACCAAGCCCAAACTTCTTTGTAAGAAAGAGCTCAAGGGTACATGATCTTGTCCTTCATAGAAGTCAAGGGTGACTTGGACCTAAACTCTGTGACGATGGTTAGAGTGTTTCCTGAAGTTTTTCCTAAAAATGTACCATGTTTACCTTCACAGTGAGAAGTAGGGTAGACTTGGTTTCAGGAGCGGGACCAGTGTTGATGGCTCCTTATAGAATGGCACCAGTAGAGTTGGCTAAGTTGAAGAAACAAGTGGAAGAGTTGTTAGAGAAGAAAATGATCAGACCAAGTGTTTCCCTTTGGGAAGCACCGGTGTTGTTGGTGAAGAAAAAGGATGGTAGTTCAAGGTTGTGTGTGGATTATCGGCAGTTGAACAAGATCCCCATCAAAAACAAGTATCTGTTGCCATTGATGACTTGATGGATTAGTTGAGAGGAGCAGTAGTGTTCTTAAAGATAGACTTGAGATCAGGCTACCATCAGATACGGGTGAAGGACGAAGACATATTGAAGATGACTTTCCAGACTAGGTATGGGCATTATAGGTATGTTGTTTGGAGTGACAAATGCCTCTGCCATATTTATGGATTATATGAACATGATATTTTGTCCTTTCTTGGACAGGTTTGTCATTGTGTGCATCGATGACATTCTAGTCTATTCCTGTTCGTATAATGAGCATGAAGAGTACCTAAGGACAGTATTAGGGATTTTGAAGGAGAAATAGTTGTATGCCAAATTGTCTAAGTGTGAGTTCTGGTTGGATGAGGTAAGATTCTTAAGGCATGTGATATCAGCCAGTAGGATTGCAATGGACCCTGAAAAGGTGGAGACAATGTTGCAATGGAAGCGTCCGAAGATGGCCACTGAGATTAGGAGTTTTGTTGAGTTAGCTGGTTACTAAAGGTTCATAGAAGGTTTTTTGCAGATAGTTGCACTAACGACCAAACTCACTCGTAAAGATCAACTGTTTGTTTGGACTGAAGCTTGTGAAGATAGTTTTCAAGAGTTGAAAAGAAGGCTAACTACTTCTGTCCTGGTGTTACTTGATCCTAGTGAGCCTTTTGAGGTATTAGGGTACGTGTTGATGCAACATAGAAAGGTGGTGGCTTATGCATCGAGACAATTGAAGAATCACGAGAAGAATTATCCTAACAATGATTTAGAGTTAGCCCCAGTCATGTTTGCCTTGAAGATATGGAGGCATTATCTGTATGGAGCAAGGTTTAATGTGTTTAGTGATCACAAGAGCTTGAAGTATCTGTTCGATCAAAAAGAGCTAAACATGAGGCAGAGACGGTGGATGGAGTTCCTGAAAGACTATGATTTTCAGTTGATGTACCATCCTGGTAAGATGAAAGTAGTAGCTGATGCTTTGAGTAGGAAGACTGTGCATATGTCAGCTTTGATAGTGAAGGAGTTAGAGCTAGTGGAGAAGTTCAGAAACCTCAACTTGTATGTGGAGATGTCACTTGATTGTATCAGTTGTGGTATGATCACGGTAGCCAGTGGTTTCCTTGAGATGGTCAAAGAAAAGCAGTTGTTAGATCCTAGACTTTGCAAGACTAAGGAGTTGTTGGGCACAGAGAAGGAGGTGGATTTCAGCATAGGTGCATATGGTATTTTGAGGTTCAAGGGTAAAGTGTGCATACTGCAAGACCTTGAATTGAAAAAACTTGTTATAGATGAAGGCCACAAGAGTAAGTTGAGTTTGCATCCAAGTGCCACTAAGATGTATTAGGACTTGAAGAAGATGTTTTGGTGGTTTGGTATGAAAAGAGATGTGGTGGAGTATGTTGCAGCGTGTCTGACTTGTCAAAAGGCCAAGGTGAGCATCAGAGACCCGATGGGTTGCTCTAAATGATGGAAGTTCCTTAGCGAAAGTGGGATAGCATCACTATGGAGTTTATAGTAAGCTTGCCCAGAATGGCGAGAGGTTTTGATGCTATTTGGGTCATTGTTGATAAGTTGATGAAGTGTGCTCACTTTTTGTCGATTAACATCAAGTTCTCTCTGGAGAGGTTGACGTAGTTGTACATCAAGGAGATAATAAGGTTGCATGGAGTGCCTTCCAGTATCATCTCAGATAGGGATCCAAGGTTTACGTCGAGATTCTGCCAAAGTTTGCATTATGCGTTGGGTACAAAGTTGAGGCTCAGTTTTGCATATCATCCACAAACGAATGGGCAGTCTGAGAGGACAATTCAATCCTTGGAGGACCTTTTTCGAGCATGTGTGTTGGATCATCTTGGTAGTTGGGATGAAATTCTACCTTTGGTGGAATTTACATACAACAACAATTTTCATGCGAGCATTGGAGTGGCACCATTTGAAGTTTTGTATGGTAGGAGGTGTAGAACACCTCTATGTTGATATCAAGATGGAGAGAGTATGTTTGTGGGGCCAGAGTTGGTACAGCAAACAACGGAAAAGGTGAAGAAGATCTAGGAGAATATGAGGATTGCTCAAAATCGCCAAAATGCGTACGTCGATGAGCGTAGAAGACCCCTCGAGTTTGAAGAAGGTGACCATGTCTTTTTGAGAGTCACACCCGTGATTAAGGTAGGCAAGGCAATAAAGTCTAGGAAACTCACTTCTAAGTTTATTGGTTCTTACTAGATTCTTTGTCGAGTCAGATCCGTCGCTTACTAAATAGCTTTACCCCCTTTCTTATCCAACATCTATAATGTCTTCCACGTATCTCGGTTGAGGAAGTATATCCATGACCCTACGCACGTCATAGAGCCTGATTCGGTACAGATTCGAGAGAACTTGACCTATGAGACGCTACCTATAAGGATCATAGATAGGAGGACGAAACAACTTAGAGGCAAGGACATCTAGTAGTTAGGGCGGTATAGAATGACGTGATCAGAGAGTCCATGTGGGAGATCGAAGAGTAGATGAAGGAACAACATTGAATCTTTTCCCGAGCAAGAATTTTCAAGGACAAAAATTTTCTTATTGGAGAGGATTGTAAAGCCTGTGTTTTCCTTAATGTGTGATTTAGTGATTTAATAACCGAAAAAGGAAATTAAAATACAATCTTGATAATTAAGACAAATTAAATAAGTTGTTGCTATGTGATTGTTGTTTATGTTGTTTTATCCTAGAATTTTGGGAAATTGAGGACAATGTTGTTTAAGCCAAATGGAAATTATTGATGATCTATCTGGGTTGTTGACTGAACAGTGATGTGGGGACAGTTTGGGTCTTAAGGAGTGGTTAGATGGACCTTGGGCCTTAGTGAGCCCAAGGCCTTTTTGAGGTCCTGGAGGACTTTAAGACACCCAAAGCCCCCTTCTATCTTATTTTGGTAAGCCATCCAAAAACCACCTCCCCTAATCTCTCTTAAACTCTCATCTCTCTTAAGCCCTTCAAGAGGAAAACAAGGTTTCTTAGACCTATCCCATTCCATTATGGTGAGAAGAACTACTCTCCCTGAAGATTTGGCTCAAGGGTTCACCTCTCCACATTCTCTTATTCCACAAATCTAGATTTCGAAAGCTCTAAGAGGTAAGGGAAACTTACTCTTGTTGAATTCGTGATGTATGAACGTGGTTGTATGTGAATATTGCCTTGGTTTGTGTTGAAAAATGAAATTGAGTGAGTTTTATTGAATTTTTGTTGAAAATGGTTTTATTGATGAATGTGATGATTTGTGTTGAAATGTTGTGATGGTTGGGAAATCTGTTGGGTATAATGTTGTGGAATGTTGAACAATGTTGCTTGATCTCTGTGGGGCTAATTTAGAATATGAGTAGGAGTAAAGTTTGGATTTTTGGGTTTTTCGACGAGAGTCTCTAGTTCTGTTACCTTGTAGTCACTGAGCGACGAGGGCTCTTGTTGAGCGAGAACGCCCTTAGGAGTAAAGTGAGGCTTTTGGGTTGAACTTCGCTAAGGGACCCTTGATTTCACTAAGCGAGTGTTCTTAAGTTATTGTTGTGATTGAGGAAAAGAAGAAATTCACCAAGCGATGTTTAGTTCGCTGAGTGAGCGTTCATGAAAATTTGAAAAATTTCTAAAAGGTAGTTTGTTGAGCGAGTAGGAGACTCGCTAAGTGCGTATGGGCATTCAAGAATGCTTAGGAGTGGTTCACTGGGCGAGGACTAGACTCGCTGAGTGATTTCATGTCATGGAGAGTTGGTGCTGTCTGTGGCAAGCCTTTCGTTGAGCGAGTAATGTATTTGCTTGACGAGAGACGTGTTTTAAAATTGCTTGCTCTTTGGAGTGGTTGGTTGCCAAGCAAGTAAGGAACTTATTGAGTGAATTGTGATTGAGAGAAATTTGTGAAAGTCCCTGGAATGAATTCGTCGAACAAGTTCGGTTATCGTTGAGTGAGATACTCTGGAGACAAAGGGGTGCTCTCTAGAATGGGTATTCGCTTAGCGGGACTTATAGTCGTTGAGCAAGAACCTTCATGGGAGAAGGTAGGCCTTCTATAAGGGAGACCTTCGCTAAGCAAACATATAGATCGCTACGTGAGTTGGGTAGTTAGTTGTTGTTTTAATTAAAGATTTAACTATGTTGAAAGTGGTTGGAGGAGGACTCTTAGTTTGAATCTATTGTGAGAATTGTTGAGTGTATGGGAGAAGTCAAAGGTTGCTTGGATAGGACCTCCACTTGTTGTAAATGATGTTGTTTTGATATTCCTTATAGGATATGGGCTGCTTGGATAGGGTCTTACCTGTTTACCATGTATGGTGCTGAATTAAGCCTACATGGTGTAACATCTTAGGCGCTGACGAGGGCGGGCAGTGATCGCCGGTGCAAAAAGAGATGAGGCACGGACAAGGAGCGACTCCTGGTAGGCTTCCAGCAGGAAGGGTACATGAATGAATCAAATACACACCGGAATGGGAGGGATCCAGAGGCTGTGCAGATATGGACTGTATAATTGAGGATAGCTTAAAGGAATTAATAAGTGCTACCTACACCAACAAGATGCATCTACTTTTCGGTAGCCTATCACTTAAGAACTCCACAGTTAAGCGTACTTGACTTGGAGCAATTTATGAATGGGTGACCTTCTGGGAAGTTTCTTAGGAAGCGTGTAAGTGAGGATAAAGCACACTGAAAAGTCTTGTGTTGGTTTGTGGGGACAGTCACTCATCCTGAAAGCGGCCAAGCATTCCACATAGGGTTGGGAGTGGTTGTCTGGCCATGTGTGGTACTGAATTGAGCCCACATGTTGTTGTTGTTAAAATTCATTTAACTTGTTGACATTAAAGTGATGTTGTCGTGTTGTACATGCATTCATGCATATGTTGGTAGCTGAGGTCGCTAATAATGGACCTCGCGCTATGGTGCGAGCAAGCACGTAAATTAGTTGGTTGATTGGAGCAGACGGTTCAGATAGTGCCTATAACCTAGTGTTGGATAAGACGTGGGGTTGTTATCATAGGCCTTCGAGGATAAGTGGATGGCCGATGTCATAGGGGACCAAGGTAATGCAAATCTTGAGTCACGATGAGCCACCACACACATACCCTTATCTTGATAGATCATATAATCTTATCCATATATCAGAGTTTGGCAATCCCTGAATGGTGAAAGGCATGTGACGAGGTGCTGTTGACGCCATGTTAGGGTGTGAGACCTGACTAATTGCTCGAATTGTTGTAAATCTCTTAAGAGTTGTATCCTTATGCATTGACATGGCAGTGGTGAAATCGTTCCATCATGTGGCCTAACATTATGGAATTTACCTTAGGACTATATATATATTTGTGTACATGCGAGTGATGATGTGAATTATTGATGACTCCTTTGTCAATATGTTATGTTGTTTTTAATTAAGCTTACCCTTGTTTTACTATTTTGTTGTGATTGTTGCTCTTGCTGTCGTTGCTTTTGTTTGATTGTGATCATCACGTCTTTAGGCATGGAAGCAGGCGATAAGGCCTTAGTGGATCTGGCTACCTAGATATAAGGGTGGGGCTGCTAACAGTAGGTAGTGTGAAGCGATGAGTCACATTTGCGCTTTGTTGATGTATAGTGTGACCAGCCCCAGGGAGTGTGTTTTGTAGCCCTCTCTCTTTTGTTGATGTTCTGGACCCCCTTTGGGCCTAGCCACGTGGCCCGAGGCCCATGGTAACTAACTTACCACCTTGCTGCTATATAAGGCATTATATGCCTTTAAGTACAAATCTAAGCCTTATTATTCACCTCTTACAAACACTGACTTAAGCATCGGAGTGTCTTTGCAGGTGACAACTTGGTGCTGCCACTCGCCAGAGCCGCCTAGAGCGTCCCACCTTGTTCGAGGTACCAAAAATAGCCTCGAACATTGGCGTTGTCTGTGGGAATGACGTTCCTTTTCTCTCTTCAAAGTGGACACTCGTAGCCACCGCGAATCCACTGCTGTTATCTTCAACGGATGTAGAGCACCTAATTTCTGATTCATTCCATTGAAGCTTCGCATATGACCAAAGTCACATATTCAAGCATTCAAGGTTCATCGATGGTTAGTTTTAAGGAACGCATTCAATCTCGCCTCAGGTTTGGTTCAGTCATTGAATCAAACTTTCGTCGATGAATCTGGGAGAATTGAAGAAGAAAAAGGAGAATATGTCAAACTGCAAAAGGCACAATCACACTTGCGTTCACTGGATTCTTCTCGAATCTTGTTGAGGAACATGCTCAAATTATGATTCCAAATCGGTTCAACGATTTTTTGAGTCTATTCATTAATTTGCTTTACTCTTTTACGAATGCTAAGCTTATTACCTGGATTTTGCTATGCTTTTTTGGAAGTTTTTTTTTTTTCTGAAGTTGTAGATCTAATTCGCTTTTATGACACTCTAACTTTGTGTTGCATCGCGCTTATTTTCTTGGAAAGCTAAAATCCAATCCACATTGAGACAAGTTAAAATCCTGCCGACATTGACATTGGCCCCAACTGGGGTAGAAATAGCCGAGACATGCTTAATGTTATAGAGTCAATTGGCGACCTGCCTAATTGACGAGTACCTATATTCAAAAAAGGTTTATAATTAAAGTCTTATGGGATCGCGTCATTACTAGGGCCGACTATTGCTTCCAATTATCCTGTAAAAATATATAGCTCTATCCTTATATTTTATTGTTATATTATAATAAACGAAATGTAGACTTCTAATATTGCTATAATATTATTATTTTATTACATGAATCTTGCATCCACGTGAATAGCGCATAGCATTATTATAATATTATTATTACATAAATTTGCACCACTTTGCTATTTAAAAGAAATTATAGGGACACTTCGAACCCTGGACAAAACCTTTCTCGGCTCCGCCTTTGTGTATAAGCCAAGTTTCGACATACGCTCCTTGAATTGCAAGACTGTTTTCGTGGACAGGGCTAAGCAAGCCTTTGAAGCTGGACAACCACCGTGCAATAGATCGACAATTAAAAGCCGAGATTAATCCCGGCTTGATCACTAACATCACCCAACTTCTGACATCCATTCCAAAGTCAACACATAAAGCACCCGAGATTGTATCCCGCCATGGTCAACTATACTCGACGTTAACATCGACAAAGTCTTACCTTAGATTAAGACAGCTAACGTAGGCCGACATTAAAGTTGGCATCCGAGATTAAGATAAAACATAACAGAGATCAAGATAACAAATGCACAGTTGGGATCGTATACGCCCCTTGGAAGCATGCCGACATAGACCCCAACACAGAACAAGACAACAAGCATAGGCTGGATGTTAATGTCGACAAAGCCTTATCGAGATTAAGGCACCGACATTCTGTGATCAAATTAATCTCCCCACAAGCCGGTCGTGATTTCAAAGCTACCAACGTTTGCTCGACGTTAACATTGAATGTTCAAAGCACTCTAAACCGACAATGCTAAGCACAATCTCATCACGCAAGCCATCATCTTCATCCTTTACGTGAACACTCAAACATTGACATTGCAACCTGACATGGGCGAAGCCAGTTTCGATCTTAGAAACACCGCTCGACTTTTAATGGAAGGACTCATGCATAGTTAGCTCTCATTGGCCCAATGAAATACTCCTTTCGATTCTAATCTCGGAATAAAACCGACTTTATGAGGGTCTTTTAGGGACAAGCATCCAGCTTTCAGGCTCAAAGCTACCTAGCTTTCAACGTTGGCTAGCCACTAGCACTCGATATACTTAAACCAAATTACCCAAGCTGTAGAAATCTAACTAGAAGCTCGATTCGACGTATGAACTTGTGTACAAGCATCCAATCATAAGTAATTCAATGCCCGACGTCAAGGTCAGCAAGCTTTTGAATCCATTTCCGAGATGAAAGCACCTGTTTGCTGTCAATTCCGGGGTATGTGTCAGAGCAAGCACCAACATACCAAAGTTAATATCAACCGAGTCTCAACACCACTTCCTCTACAGGACCACCGACCTATCCCAACGGGCTTCAATACCAACGTTTACGTACCTCGCTGTTATCGAGTGAGTCTGCTAGCAAAGTCGATTTCAACTTGGTCTGACTGCCCACCAATGCTCTGCGCATAATTGACTATCGGTTTTAAGCCCGACATTAAAAGTCTACTAAGACTTTAAAGCTATCACCGAGATGAAAACATCGACGTTCCGAGGTAGCGATCAACCAAGCTCAACATCATACATTCTCGAGCCAGGGTAACATACAACACGATCTCAACGCTCAAGCCATCAACGTCATCCTTCATTCAAACGGGGTAGCTAACATCGAGGTGGCATACAAGCCTTCAAAGTAAAAGCTACTCCCTTGCAGGAACTATCAATAACAAGAAACGACTTTATGTAAGCATGGAGTACTTCTCGTGCAGTTTAATTTTGTAAAGAGAACTTTCACACAGAAGCAAACGATGGCTAAGTTAATAAACACTATAGCTTCAATTTTATTTAATTTTACTGACATTATCTATGCCATTATGCAAGCTTGCTCTATGTTTGTCTGAAAGAAATTGCAAGATTGACATATCGCCTCCTAAGGCAAATTTACAGTCGACTCGGGGGCATGCATGGACAAAATGGTCAAAATCATTTACAATTATTTTGCAGGTCAAAAAAAAAAATAAAGAAGAAAGGCTATGCGAACTACCCCGTGTACGTGGATTCGCTCTAGCCGGGGTAGGAAGATCGCTAAAATCGAAGACGAGGCCATGAGAACTACCCCGTGTACATGGATTCGCTCTAGCCGGGGTAGGAAGATCATTAAAATTGAAGATAAAGCCATGCAAACTACCCCGTGTACATGGATTCGCTCCAGCCAGGGTAGGAAGATCGCTAAAATCGAAGACAAGGCCACGAGAACTATCCCGTATACGTGGATTCGCTCCAGCTAGGGTAGGAAAATCGTTAAAATTGAAGATAAAGCCATACGAACTACCCCGTGTACATGGATTTGCTTCAACCGGGGTAGGAAGATCACTAAAATCGAAGACGAGGTCATGAGAACTACCCCGTGTACATGGATTCGCTCCAACTAGGGTAGGGAGATCGCTAAAATGAAGACAAAGCCATTGCGAACTACCCTGTGTACGTGGATTAGCTCTAGCCGGGGTAGGAAGATCATTAGAATGAAGACAAAGCCGTTGCGAACTACCCCGTATACGTGGATTCGCTCTAGTTGGAGTAGGAAGATTGCTACAGCCAAGATAGAAAGACATCTACCTCGTTAGATATGTACAAGGCTCATCAGGTACAAAAAAGGCAAAAAATATATATAACAAATATATATATATATATATATATATATATATATATATATATATATTGTAATTCATTTCAGGTATAAAAGCAAAGCAAAAAACAACAGCTCAACCAAGAAGTCGAGTAACATCGAAACTTAATTTTTGCTTTAAACTAACATTCTACAGAAAGAGAACTACCCCATGTACGTGGATTTGCTCCAACCGGGGTAGGAAGATTGCTAAAATCGAAGATGAGGTCATGAGAACTACCCCGTGTACATGGATTCGCTCCAGCCAAGGTAGGAAAATTGCTAAAATGAAGACAAAGCCATTGCAAACTACCCTGTGTACGTGGATTAGCTCTAGCCGGGGTAGGAAGATCACTAGAATGAAGACAAAGCCATTGCGA
Source organism: Spatholobus suberectus (assembly GCA_004329165.1). NCBI lineage: Eukaryota > Viridiplantae > Streptophyta > Magnoliopsida > Fabales > Fabaceae > Spatholobus > Spatholobus suberectus. Next base: position 21,775,745 of record CM014737.1, on the reverse strand, counting down.
AGCAAAGCAAAAAGCAACAACTCAACCAAGAAGTCGAGTAACATCGAAACTTAATTTTCGCTTTAAACTAACATTCTGCAGAAAGAGAGCAAATGTGGCAGTGAAAGCCTAAGCCACGTGACTCAAAGAACAAGCCGGTGCTCATGTCAACATGAGCCACTGACTTCGAGGGCTACTGTTCTGGACCCCCTTTGGGCTTAGCCACGTGGCCCGAGGCCCATGGTAACTAACTTACCACCTTGCTGCTATATAAGGCATTATATGCCTTCAGGTACAAATCTAAGCCTTATTATTCACCTCTTACAGACACTAACTTAGGCATTAGAGTGTCTTTGCAAGTGACAACCAAGTGTTGCCACTCACCGGAGCCGCCTAGAGCGTCCACCTTATTCAAGGTACCAAAAATAGCCTCGAACAGTTGATGTATATTTTGGCCTTGGTTGCATCTCCCCTGTTTCATTTATTCTTTGTGAGTTGTAAAGATTGTATGGTGGTTTTGGCTGAAACAGATAGGTCTCATTTTGATGTTTGTACATGCATATATACAAATATGCTTACAAGTGAGGTTATTACTCAATGATATGAAGTTTATTGGGTTCTCCTTTGAAGTTGTAAAATGAAAACAAAAATCCGCATTATTTTGGAAAAACTCAATATGCAAGGCTTTTATCTAAATAAACCTTTTCTTAAATGACTGAAGAAGTATTGTTATGTCGTAGCGACTGTGGGCTGTTACAGAATGTGATGGATTGCTTGCCCTTTTTTAGGACTTTTATTTTGGATAGTTGTTTGGTTTCCTTTTCATGCAATGTATAGTTGGACCAACATTAAGGTGTGTATTTTGTACCCCTCTCCCTTTGTGAATGTACATCATGATTGTAGGGTTGATGTACAGATTGTTTTGGCCCTTGATTTGTATATGGCACTGAAATGTTGTATGGGTGTCATCCTTGATGATTATATGTATAGCTATATATGCTTGCATGTGACGTTAGTCCTTAGTAAAATGATGATTATTGTGTTTTCCTTCGAAGTTGTAAAAGTGAAAAATAAATCCGCTTTATCTTCAAAAGACTCAAATACAGGACTTTTTATATAAATGAATCTTTTTCTTAAACGATCGAAGTAGCAACTGTAGGTTGTTACAATTTTAAAATGTTTTAATTATTTAAATGTATTTTTTATTCATTCCAAAAATATACAGTATCTCTGATCTTATAATATATACGTAGTATATGATGAATAATATTTACCAAACAAAGGTATGTTAATATTTTTTTAATTTAATATTGAAATTTATATATATGTTTAATTATAAATTATTAAAATATCTATAATAAAATTAATTTTAAAATATTTTAATAATTTAAATTAATAGATTAGTTTGTAATAATTTATGTTTATATAATAGTATAATTAAAATATAAGAAAGAAATTTATATATATAAACCGAGATAATATAACATCTGACATTATATATATATATATATATATACTATACATTATATATTACATTTATTAAATCTTTTTTTAGTGTTTAATGGGGGCACAATAAGGTTTGAACCTAACAACTCAAACAAACTATTTAAATTCCATACTTACAATTATTAAATCTAATAAATATATTATATTTAATAAATGTAATATTTAATATTGTTATTAAAGTTAATTATATATTATATTTATTGAATGCTATAATTAATACCATATAAGAAAATAATATATATTTATATAAATGCTACATTAATAGCATTAAATGTTACGGTAATACTTCTTCTCAATTTTAATTTATATATATAAATATATTAAAAATTGAAGCCGTTATGTTTTTCATGTCTTTTTTCATATTCTCTTAATTTATTTAGTTTAGTAATATTATTTGATCATTAAATATCAATTTTACCATTCTCTCTTGCTTCATTAAAAGTTAGATTTGACTATTATTTTAATTCATTACGTTACTATACTAAATGAATTTTTTATACCATTAAAATATTTCAGCGTTGAATACGCTTCACTCAAATTTAACTGCTGCTTATTTTAATACTCAGCAGCCGTTTGAAAAGCATAATTTGGTTTAATTTCTGAATGTATTAATTTGCCAATCTTTCAAATGTTTTGAATCTTTTGCAATGGTCTTACCTGTGAAGCTGAGATATCTATGGTTAGAATAAAATGGTTATAAAAGGTCAAAATACTTATAATTGATCAATCTAGCTTGAAATCACAATGATTAATATAATTTTATTATGAGAAATGTCAAGAATACACTCTTTTAACATATTTTTTAAATACATTCTCTCTCTTTAATTGAAATTTATTAAAAATGATAAAATTTTGTGAGTATTACGTCTTATTCAATGAACATCTATCTTAAATTTATTCAAACAATAAATTTTAACTAACAAAAAATAATGTGTTAGAAAGAGTGTATGCTTAACACTCCTATCATTTATCAATGTGTTATTACACAAAGGCTGGAGAGAGGAGTTTGCACGACAAAATTTTAGATCATTTTAATATTTTTTTCTAAAACTTTTTACTATAACAATTCCTTCATTAGTTTTTTAATATTTTAATCTATGTGAACGTTAAATGACATTAAATACATCCTCTTAAAAAATAAAAAAATAATAATGTTTATAGAATAAATGTTTTCCTTTTTAATATAAACTTTTTATTTTATCCCGTTAACCTATGTACCTAGTGCATAAGATAAGATAGATAAATGTTTATTTTTTATTTTTAAATATATTTGCATTGATTATAATTGTTGTTGAATGTATTTATTATGATCAAATCTGCAAGCTAAGTATTCTCTTTCTGCAAATAAGCAAACCATTCAACTCTTTAATAGTCGAACTTATTATTGGAATGGATCGAATAAAATTATTAATTCCAATTATATGAAAATTAATATCTTATGAAATAAATCTAAATAGGGTCTAAAGCTCTCAATTTAGATCCAAAAGACATTTTTATTTATTAACAATATTTTTTAAATTAAAAAGTCAGTAATTATTTGATAAATAATATTAATTTATTAAGAGTAATTAAATATTGAGTTAGTCCTTAACTAAAGTTCTCTTTAGATCTAGATTAACATTGAGTTAGTCCTTAACTAAACCATAGTTTTTAATTGTCAATTGAGAGCTATAAAAAGGGTCTAGTGTTGAACATATCAAACCATAGTGAAACTAAATAGAAAGGTCAAGGACAGACAAATAAGAATAAACAATACAATGGTTTATAATTTCTCTTCCTTTGTGTTGGTGTTCCTTTTATTTGCAACATCTACTTATGCAATCTCAGGTGGGCAAGTGAATGCCATTTGTAGGCAAACCAAAAACCCTTCATTTTGTTTTACTCTTCTCAACTCAAACCCTAATACAAACCTTATTACCCTTACCCAATACACCATTAACGTGGTGCGCGTCAATGTCACCAACACAATCAAATTAATCAAGTTGTTGATTTCAAAAAGTGCTAGTGATCCCAAAGCAAAAAGACATTATTCATTATGTTTGATACATTTTAGTTATAATGAGGGTGCCCTTGGTGATGTTCAGCGCACTCAAGAGTTGTTGAAGAAGGGAGATTACCCAGGTGTGGGCTCATCAGCCTCTGCAATACTAACAAATGTTGAAGCATGTATTAACGGAGAGTCACCAACTGATCCTCCTTATCCTGATCACTCCATCCTCCCAAAATATGCAAATGTTGTTGAGCTGGTTGCTGAGATTATTCTTATTATATCTAAATATTTAGGTCATTAATAATTTTTCTTTAGTTTGTTGTGTACTCCACCTATTCAAGAGTTTCTCGTTCAATAAGTGATTTTGTGTTGGACTAATATATAATTGTTTTCCTCTCATTTTTCACAAAAGAAAATATTAATAATACATTATCTACAACTAAGATGGAAGGAAATTTTGAATTTTAATATGATTAATAATGGGCTTTTTTGTCAGTAATTTGACCCTCAATAATACCAATAGAAAAGACCTCAATAATTTGTAGGTAACAAAAGAGGGAAGTTTTGATTTTTAGTGAGATAAACGGAGGCACTACCAATTGAAAAGCCATCAATAATATAGTGAATTTTTTTATAGTAGGCTAAGCCCACTATATAAAAACCCGCTATATTACCTATGTCTTTTTGGTCGGTAATTTAAGCCCACAATAAAAAGCTCACTGTACTATCAAGATCTAAACCCTCAATAATTGTCATATTTTTTTATTAAATTAATTTATATTTATGAATTGGACATATTAATTAATCCCAAACATCAACAACTAATCTAAAATAGTAGTTGAATATAAACAATAATTGGTGCAAGATTGTTCCAACTTCACTAGTGGTCTCAAGTTCAAGCCTTGAGTATGCAGTAGTCTTAAATACTCAGAGGGAGAACCTTGCCACCCATACTAGTCTTACTCGGCTCGAGCAGGATTGCTTACCATGGAGGATACTTATGGTATCTACCAAAAAAAATATATAAACAATATTAATTTGAGTTGGATATATGGGCCAACCTGTCTATTTAGGCTTGGCCTACAACTTAAACCAATCGAACCAACCTAGTAGATAACATAAGTGAGTCAGGTTCTACAAGCTTGCGTCGACATTGTATCCATTGACCGTTGAAATTGTAGTCTCCCCAATTATTGTTCTAATTTGTGATTATGGTTCTCTAATTATTTATTTGAGATTTTAGTCTCCCCAATTTTGCAAAATTTGGAATTTTAGTCCAACTGTTAAATATCTATCCATTGACCGTTGAAATTGTAATGTTGACATGGCCTAGCATTAAGTAGATGACATGACAATTAACATTTAATAATACTAGCGTAATAACTTGTCTATGCACGGGTGTTAAATTTATAATTTATAATTTTTATATTATTATAATTATTGAATATATTTCTTAATTATTTTTTAATTTTATAAAAATCTTTGTAGATCAAATTTAAAGCAATAAAGAAACAAAATAATAAAAACTTAAATAAAGAGGAAGTTAATAGCAAGCTAGGACCTTGAGTATCCTCAATGTCATTATCCTAACCATCCATTTTAGACCATATACTAAGCAAAAACAACATAAACAAAAAAAAAAGGGGGCGGGGGGGAGAACAACAGAACATAAAAGTGAAAAAAATAAAAGCTTATCAAATGGAGAAATGCAAAAATCAAAAGAAAAAAGAAAAATAAAAATTACCTAACATATATGCATCTCAATTTGACAATATATTTTCTCACCTTAACAGAGACATGGAGAAGACAAAGACAATATACAAAATCAAAGCAATGGGAGTGATGTTCAAAACATGTAACAAAAAAATACTATCATTCGAGAAATGAGAGGAGAGTTTGGGTCCTTTTTGAATATGCGTCCCTTTTTCATTTCTTCTTTCCTTGGTCACCTTTTATTCTCTAACACTATTTGAATTTCAAAATAGAAACATTAGGAACTAATCATTCCCGTAATTGTGTATAAGGGGTGATTGTGAAATTATGATTCATTAGAATATACAATAAAAATTAATTCCCTAATTTTGCTTGTCATAATTGCCCATAAATTGATTTGTGTGAAAATGAATGTGAGGCCAACATGTAAGAAAAAAATAGAGGAAAATGTTCTGGTGTTGCCAAGTGGGATAAGATTCTATGTGAAATTGCTTTAGAGATTGACATGTGGAACTTTCCTATTTAATATGGATATAATCTAAATGGACATTCCAATTATATAAATTATATATAACAATTACATTCAATGTTTTGAATTTTAATTATATATATTTAATAATACATTAACACCAAATCAAATGACCCCCAATTAATGACGCAAAATTTAGTTTATTGAGTAAAATCATACGAAAATGATCACATTTTCTTTAAAGCCTAGTTTAAAATATCCTCTTCATTTGTACTCTTAAAATATATAGTAATAATTATACACAAATATCTTCTCAAATTATACTTAAAATATATTATTTTGGTCCTTGAAACTTATATTAAATTATTGTCATAAATAATAGAATGTAAGTAAAAAAAAATTATTGATTAAGTAAAAATTATTTATTGATTTCTATTTAGGACAAAATTAGAGTGAATGTAACTAAAAAATTATTCATTAAGTATATAGTTTTTAAAAAATAAAAATACTTATTAGTTTATCCTTGATTTCGAAAATAATTAAGAAAACTATATATATTATTCTCGTTAGTTATTAACAAATAATTAAGTCAAATGACCAATAGAATTTTTAATTACAATTAAGGTAGATATTTAATAGAATTTTCAAATTCAAAATTCAAATATAGCTATTTAAAACTCATTAATGTAATAATTATAATGATAATAATTATGGTCTATAACTGAACCAAATATTTATGAAGCACCATATAATGACACATGTCATCTAAACCTCTCTATAAATGACATGTCTCATCCAAACCTTGAAAATTATTCTTGATTTGCCACGTGTAATCATAACTTGTGAATAGATTCTCAAATTTATTTATAACGATTTAAGCTGAATTATACTTTAAGTCCCTTATAACATCCAATTTGCGATTTTGGTCCCTAATTTTTAGTTAGACAATGTTAATCCCCAACGAAATTTATGATTTAGAAAATGCTAAAAGTAATTAAGGGGGAATTTGAACCTATAACTTTCTTCTTCTCTCTCACTGCATAAACTACTAAGTCATTTTGCTTGTTTGAGTCATAATTTAAACACTATAGTATATATAACAAAAATAAATATAAAATTTTTAAAATACCTATTTAATGTTAAATCTAGTTTAAAAATAATAAATAATAAATTTATATAACAAAAATAAATATAAATTTTTTTAATAAATAAATTATATAATTTATTATTTAATATTTTTTTTCATACAATAAATATAAACATACAATCACTTTTATCTTTCATCTCTTTTTTTATCCCATTTTCTTCTCATCTTTTTATGCCACATCACTAATATTATATTATTTTTTAAGCTACAATTATCTTTTTAATAATTAGTGATGTGGATGGGATATTGTAGGGGGACCAAAAGTGCAATTTAGCCTATTGAGCAAACACACATACTAGAAACAAGAAGTGTACTGGATACTTATACATTGTACGCTATATGCTTATGGATGCTACCTTCCATCGGATGCTAGGTCCTTCGGATGCAAACATACAAAAATTAATCAATCCTTTATAAAGTCCATTCTAATATTTTCTCGTATATGGACAAGCTTATCTTTAGGAAGGGATTTTGTAAATATATCCGCTAACTGATTTTCAGTATTAATAAATTGAACACCATTGATCCCTTTCTAAACGTAGTCTCTTATAAAGTGATGTTTAATTTTTATATGCTTAGCTCTAGAATGTAGAATGGGATTTTTACAAAGATTAATTGCTATAGTATTATTACATAAGATACGAATCTTACTCTCATAAATATTGTAGTCTTCCAATTGATGCTTGATTCACAAGAGTTGTGAGCAGCAACTTGTTACTAAAATGTACTATGAATCGACTGTAGATAAAGCTATGGTTTCTTGCCTTTTACTCATCCAAGAGACAAGATTCCCACCAACGAAGTGACATCCTCCACCGGTGCTTTTACGTTCAATTTTATCTCAAGCATAATTAGTGTCACAATAACCAATTAATCTATATTCCTTATTTTTCTTAAAGCACAGACCAAGGTTAGTAGTACCTTTTAAGTATCTAAATATTCTTTTAACAATAGTTAAATGAATTTCCCTTGAGTCTAATTGAGAACGAGCACATAGACATACATTGAACATAATATTAGGTTTGGATGCAGTGAGATATAGAAGAGAACCAATCATACATACCTCTATATGTAGTTTGGTCTACCTTTTTAGACATATTAGTCTAGTCCAAGCACTGAAGTTGGATGCATTAAAGTACTCATTTCCTTCATATCTTCCAACTTGAATTTCTTAAGAAGTTCCTTTGTGTACTTTATTGGGTGTATATATATGCTTTTTCTTGTTTGCTTTATTTGCAATCCAAGAAAAAACCTGTTCAGGAAAAAACATCACTCTCAAAACCAGGAAGTTGTTTCAACAAACTTCTTCATTAATTAAATCAATCAAGAATGCACTTTTTACATCCATTTGGTAAAGCTTCATATTACCATGAGCAGCAAATGAAAGCAAAATGCGAGTGGCTTCTAATCTAGCAATAGGTGCAAAGGTCTCAGTATAATCTATATCTTCTTATTGTGAGTAACCTTGAGCTACAATTGTAGCCTTGTTTTTTTCAACTTTACCTTGCTTCATCCAGCTTTGTTTTTGAATACCCATTTTGTTCCTATAACTGACTTGTCTTTGGGTTGGGGAACTAGCTTCCAAACATCACTATTCTCAAAGTGGTTAAGTTCTTCTTGCATGGTCTTGATCCACCCTTCGTCTAGCAATGCTTCATCCACTGACTTTGGTTCCATTTGTGAAATCAATGTAGTTTGAGCTTGCTCCTTAAAGGTTGATCTTGTTCTAACTCGATCATGCACATCTCCCAAGATTTGATTGTCCTGATGATAATTCTTCATCTGCTAGTTTTGTCCAATAGGCTCCCTTTGTTCTTCTTTTATTGAGTCATCCAGAGGTTCATTAGACGCTTGTTCCTTGCAGTCATCCAACTTTATATCTACAAAAGACTTATCCAACTCTTATAGTTCTCTATCAAGCTTATTATCATTAAACTTTACATCGATGGCTTCTTCTACCATTAAGGTTCTAGAGTTATACACTGTAAATGCCTTGAACGTTTTGGAATAGCCTAACAATATTCCATTATCACGCTTAAAATCAAGCTTTCCAAGATTATCTTTAGTGTTCAAAATGAAACATTAACATCTAAAAGGATTGAAGTAAGATATGTTGGGTTTTCATCCTTTCCACAATTCATAAGGAGTTTTTTTTAAGATAGGTCTAATATATGTTCTATTTTGTAAATAACATGCAGTGTTTACAGTTTCAGCCTAAAAGTATTTTGAGTTGAGTTATCATTCAACATGGTTCTAGCCATTTCTTGCAATGACCTATTTTTTCTCTCCACCACACCATTTTGTTGAGGTGTTCGTGACGTAGAGAAGTTGTGGAGAATTTCATTCTCCTCACAGAACCTTTGAAAGCTTTCATTTTCAAACTATCCTCAATGATCACTTTTGATTGAAGTTATGCAAACACCTTTTCATTTTGAACTCTTTTACAGAATATTGAGAAGACCTTAAAAGACTCATCCTTGTGGGCTAAGAACATAACCCATGTCCATCTAGTGTAGTCGTCCACTACTACAAGTCCATAGCATTTTCCACTAAGTGAGGCAATTCTAGTGGGTCCAAACAAATCAATATGTAAAAATTCAAGTGGTCTAGAAGTGGAAACAACATTTTTCGAGTCAAAGGAATTTTTAACTTGTTTCCTTTTCTGACATGCACCACAAAGAGAATCAGATTTGAAGACAAGATTTGGAAGTCTTCTTACGATATTATGCTTGTTTAGCTTAGAGATAAGTCTTAAGCTTGCATGTCCATGTTTCTTGTGCTAGATCCATTGATTTTCTTTGATAGATGCTTCATGATACATTTTGATTTGTTAGATCACTCATGTTAATCTTATAAAGATTGCTTTGCCTCTTAGCAAAAAACAACAAAGACCTATCTTTATTTTTGACTATACACTTTTCATTGTTGAAGGAGACAACATGTCCACTGTCACACAATGGACTTATGCTCAAAAGGTTGTGTCTTAGTCTTTCAACATAAAGGATGTTATCAATAAAAGGGAAAGGATGCTTAGCAATCTTACCAATCCCCACTATCTCGCCCTTCTGATTTCTGTCGAAAGTTACCCATCCATCATTCCTTGGTTGAAGGCTTATGAACATAGACCTCTCTCCTGTCATGTGACGTGAGCAACCACTATCTAGGTACCATGCTTGGTGTCTCCTTCCTGTTGTCATGTAATATGCAATAAGAATAATCATATTTTTAAGTACCCAAATGGACTTGGGTCCTTTTTTGTTAATACTGAAGGCAATGGACACCTTATGCTTTGGACGATGAACACATTTGGATGATTCATGGCCAGTTGTACCATAATATTTGCAAAAAGAGATAGCTTTGGCTATACCAGAAGTCCTTTATCTTCCTTGAAACCAAAAATAAATTGGTCATGTGGACTTCTTCTATAGGAAATATTTTGTTAAGATTTTCAGTCCCACTCACAAATTTGGATAAGCTTTCTCTTAAGTGCTTAACTTCCTTTTGAAGCTCATTTGTTTCATCAAGTGGTTTCACTTCAGAGAAGTCTTTTGGTTTCTCAGTCTTTAATTTTTTATTCTCTCTACTAAGTTCTTCATAAGCCTTTCTCAATAAATCAAGTTCTTTTGATACTTTTGAAAACTTCTTTTTCAATTCTTTGTAACCAGTAAAGAGAGTTGAAGAATTAAAGAGAAGTTCATGGTAAGCTACTTGTAAAGCAGATAAGTCATTGAAATTTATCTCTTATTCCTCTTACTCATTTGAGTTTTCTAGACTAGTATCTGCCATTAGACAAATATTAGCTTCTTCGTCATTTTCTTCATCGAATGAGGCCAAGTCCAAGTCCTCCCATGTTGTCATTAGCCCATTTTTTTTCTTCTTGGAGAATGACTTCTTCTTCTCCTTATATAGGCTTGGACACTCTAACTTGAAGTACCCATGCTTTTTGCATTCAAAGTACACTGGTGGACTCTTCTCCTTCGTTTCTTTGTTAAACTTTTGGATAAGTTTCTTGCTCTAGATCCTTTTTTCCTTCTTCCACATGGCTTGTATCTTTCTAGAAATAAAGGAGATCTCATCTTCGTGAAAGTCTTCACCCTCAAACTATTCCTCAGAGGACTTTTTAGCATTTAAGGCTCTAAACGATGACCCTTTTGTAGGTTGTTGATGCTTAAGGTTAAGGACTTTCCTTTTCTTAGCCCTTCATCCTACTTTAGCTCATCTCATGAACTTTGAGAGTTCTAAGCAGTTCTTCCATAGACAAGGTTGTCAAATCCTTGGACGCTTTTAAGGCAAGTAACTTGTGGCCTCCATTGTCTAGGCAAACTTCTCAAGATTTGGTCAATATGATCATAGTTATCATAAGTTTTACCAAGAGACCTTAAGTTATTTACAATATTTTGGAACCTACCAAACATGAGTTCAATAGTTTTGTTTTCTTTCATTGTAAATAACTTATATTGTCTAACAAGCAAGCTTAACTTAGATCTTTTAACTTGTAAGGTACCCTTATAGGCAAGAGCTAAACTGTCCCACATCTTTTTAGCACTTTTTAAGCTGTGTACTGTTTTGTATTCAGATTTAGATAAAGCACACATAATAACATTAAGAGCTTTAGAGTTAAGTAGATACCTCTATTTTTGCTCATCAATCCACTGACATCGTGGGAGTTCTGTACCATCTTCGTCAACAAGTATATAGTTACCTCTTTCCACCATGCCCCACGTGTTAATATGACAAGCATCAAAGAATGTTATCATTCTTTGCTTCCAATAATCATAGTTTTGTCCCTTGAATAATGGTGGTCTGTTAATGGTTTGTCCTTCATTATCCTTGCGTGCTTAGGATCTTTTATCCCTACACTGTTAAATGCTTAACCCCTGGAGGCCGAGCTTTGATACCAACTGGAAGAGCAAAAAACTCACAAGAAGGAAGGGTTGAATTGTGTGTATGTCAATTTTCAAAATGTTTTTTGTAAATGCTTAAGTATAAAAGGTTGTCTAGTTAAAATACCCGTGAGGATAAGGAGGGAGAAAAGCACACAGAGTTTTATACTGGTTCACTCAACCTGGGTTACATGTAGCACCTTTTCCAAAAGGATTTCTACTAACCAAATCCTAATTATAACAAGTATTTTTCAATAGCCTCTTCAGGCCTTACAAACTGTGATCAACCCTAGATCACAAAACCCAACTATTCTTTAGTCACAAAGCCTCTCTAGGCTTTCACAATGCCAATGTTGTTCTTATAAAGATTCAACTCACAGAGTGAGGATGTGAAAGTTTAACCACAATATACAATAACTTTTCAGTGTAAAGAATATGACAACTTAAGTGCTAAACAAGTTGTCCAAGGGTTTCAAAGTTTGTTAGTGTTCGTAAGTTTTAGCACACATTCTTTCTTTTTTTCTTCATCATGCAAGTCTTGCTTATATAGCCTCTTGGAAATATATCTATTTAGAGTGAGGGCTTTAGCTTTATTTTCCCATTCTATAGCAGCATTAAATGCATGGAAAATCCTTCATGTTAAGACTTGATACGTGTCTCGAGAATCTTGGAGAGAAAAGATGCAACAGTCTTGTCTTGGAGTGGTTTTCTATTGAAAAGGTAGGTATTACCTGATGCACAGTGCTACTTTTCTGATCATACCTTCTTTTGTTTTTCTCTTTATGTACTTTAGCCTTGATAAGTTGACTAACGTTTTTCACATGGTTATACTTATACATCAGAATATCCTACTTTTCATAAAATGCTAAGATACTTAAACGTTAAAGTATATCGAAAAGCATGAGGAACGAGTTTCAATATGTACGAGGATAATCTTATTCATCTTTATTGAAACTTAACCAAATAGAAGACGTCTAAGTTTAAAAAGCTTTGGACGATTCTTTCATCGGATGCTTTTTGGAAAACGTATATCAAACGAGGTTCTCAAATGGGCACATTGGATTCTATGTTTTCCAAAAACGATGGATGCTTGATTTTAGTTGATGTATTGGATAGTAATTTTTCTGAAAACTTATTGGACACGTCTAAGTAAGAAACATACCTTTGTCTTTTAAGAATGATATAGCTACACATGTAACACATTCATTTGTCATAACACTCTAAAATTTAATAATCTTTGTTATTATTAAAACTTTGAGGGGTCAGACGCTTCATATGTTCTTAATGTTTAAATATAACTCATATTAATTTAGTTATTAAGTCATGTTGGTGAAATGCGAGTAAAATTTTTCTGATTTATAATAGAAAAAAAATTCTAAATTTACCAGAATTTGAAAATGGAAGTAAAAATAAAAATTGTATATGTATGTATATCATGCTTTGGGTAATATACAACAATCATAAAAGAACATAAGTACATCAAAAGATATATATTACCTAGCCCAATATATACATTAAAAAGATCCTATACAAAACAATATTTGACTACCCTACCCATTACTAAATACTATAAATCTCTACTAGCCTTTGTCTGAAGGAGTCATCTCTGACTCGTCCTTGATTGCATAGTATGTTGTCCATTAGGTACCTCATAAGGTACCCTAGGTCCTGAGGATGATGATGACGAAGAGGTATGCCACCCATTAGCCATCCCTACTTGGCACTGAATACCAAGGGAGGCTACTGGTGAATCAGCTAATGCCACCTTTAAAGGTGATCCGTCATTTACAAGTACAGGTGCTAACTCATTTGCAACTGGAGCGTCCATGACAGGTAACTCGGGAGAAGTGGATGGACATCAAAGTATAGAGCTATCATAGGAACATCAGAATCTATTAATGGTGGTGGTGGAGCCTAAGGAGCATACACAAAGTCAGGTGGTGGGGAGTCGTGAAGGATATGGGAATCATGTATGTCACTAGTGGTATCACAGTCCTAAGAATAAGAGACAGGAAGGTCACATATATCAGACCAATATAAGTCAAGATGTTTGTGTCTTCCTAATATTCTTATGCTCTCTGTCATGGTAGGCTACATGTAGGTTGAAGAGCACTGGCATTGCCATCTTCATTAACCATGATCAAACATGCATAGAGGAAAATAGTGGAGTGAGGTGATTTTCTCTAAAATCACTTTCACATATATGGTAGGATATCTACCATAAAAATAAAATACAATTGACAAAGGGAACCTAGGGTTTATTCTATGTTATACTAGACTACCCTTGACTTGGTATGGATCTATACTTCCTATTAGTGAGTAATAATTCTCAATGGAATCGGGAAGTGATTGGGAGAATATATACCTCTTCAACAATATCACATGGTATAGTCCTCATTATTAATGAGGAACAAATAACAGTTAAGACATCCATTTACAGAGGTATACTGTTACACCAATCCTAGAATGCTAGCTATTGGGACTTTCACCACTCGATGCCTACCCCAATACCTCCTCAAATGGGTCCTTGTCTTTCATTCCTCAGCGTACCAAACTGTATCTTCCCTAATAGGGTATCATGTCATTGCATGTCCCTTGCTTTACATTACTCACTAACTTATTCATAAATTGTTAAATAATGGTTCACACTGGTCTCAATTAATTTGAGTACCAGTACAATTTCTCCTAATGTCTCTACCTTATATTACAGAGATTTGACCATACATATTTTTCACATAGTTCATAATTCATACTAAAACACATAATCAACATTTCAATAAAATAAAGCTATAAATTTAAAAATAAATACTAATAATTAAGAAATAAATCGTAGAATGGTAAAAAAAATATAAAATAATTTTAAGCTTAGAAAATAATTAGAATTTTATCATGAATTTCTAAAAAAAATTTGAAATTTTTTGAAATTTAGTATTTTTAAGTAAAAAGTGTCTACAAGTACTTATAGAGCACAACTAGAAGTACTAAATAAGCTTTAAAAATTATAAAAATTTTACAGATGGTCTCTTAGTATGTCTAGACTTTACTTAAACAATAAGAACTTAAACTGAAATTTCTATAGTAGTTTTCTAAAAATAAATTCATAAATAACTCATTAAATAACTTTTATGTTTAGTCTTATATTATAAAATTACTAACTTATTTCTTCCACTATTTTTACTAGATTATTTGAGTTTTACTAAAATTTGGCAGTATAACAATTTAATTATCTAAAAGTAAACAGGATAACAACTAAATTTTTTTATCTAAAATTGGGTAGTATAACAATTTAGTAATTCTACTATAATTATTTGAATTTGAGCAGTGTAACTGTGATGACTCGCGATGCAACCGCCACAGATTGTCACTAAGGACATGAAACAACACTCGTTAATCATCTATGTTGATTTTAAATTCAATTAGGAAAACTCTTTACTAATTTCCTTGTGAAAATATGGATAATTTTTTTTCTAGGATATCTCGGCTTATCGTCATTGCATTGTGAAATGAAAGACATACATGAAGATAAACACATAATATATCACCATACGATAACAGATAGCATGCCTCACATGCAAAGTATAAAGTACATAACCATAACGGGGTCCAACATGAACGCAACTACATCAAATAACATAAAAATAGTGGGAGAGGTGTGTGATAATGAACCCAAAATACAACACAAAAAGGGAAGGGATACAAACTCAATCCCTACAACTGGCCACCTCTACTCAAAAGATAAACATGGACTACATTATCTCTTAGAGACAATAAGGAAAGGTAGAGGATGCGTTATATTGTCTCCCACGAAGGAAACATGGCCCAAGCCTCGTCCACCTCCATGTCCATGAGAAGCGCGTGTACTAAAGAGCCTCTAGTACTCACAGGCATTGCCCATTGGATGAGGAGCAGGTGCACATGCAAGAACAGCAGGTGGGGGATGCAAAACCTCCCGAGTGAACTCTGTGAAATCCACCTGAATGGTGACTGGAATGGTAGAAATCAAGGCATCGATTGGCATGTAGTGGGTGAGAAGCAGACCGTCAAAATGCAGATGATAGGCATCAATATCTATCATCCAACCATCTCGCCCATCATGGATGGTCGATGTCAACTCCACACTGAAAGCATCATCTGAGGGGGAAACGCCATCTGCTCCTGCGATCATAGGTAATCGCAATCATCATAGTCACACACACAAAGAACACAAGCAAGGATAAGCTACCTAAAAGAACAAATGTAACATTCAAAGCATACATCATAGTGAGCATAAGGTAAAGTATGCATTCAATCATAGCATATAATAATACTTAGGGTTTTCATTTCATTATTCTTGATTAAAGTGTGACCAAATATGCAAATGCAAACCACAATCCTAGACTCTCCATGGAAATCTAGAACTTAAGCAACCAGCCTAAATATTCCTTAATCATGGTATAATCAACGAAGACACCTTCACCAAGGTTATCAAAACGACATGTGCCAAAACCATTTGGGGAATACCGACTACTAATCATAGGAACCAGTGCACTCGTAAGGATTTCCATATGGGGGAATCCGCTACCACGACAAGGGGTTGCAAGGTCCCATTCTCTTGTGGAATTGCGCCATCCATAATCCTTAAGCTTTCACACCCGACTTTGCACCCGACTATTCTCGTGAATACCAACAGCTTCGGTACCACATGCTCACAACAACATATGCATGCATGACAATCAACTTATCATAAATAGACATTGATGGTAACATGTATCAACAACCACTTATTGTTCACACCCGGATAAGTCTTTATCAACAATTCACAACATATCAACATGCCATCAAGTCATGATTATTCACCAAATTATGCCTTTTATAACTTTCATCATGAAACTCTTTTAATCCAAACATGTATCAAGTCTTACATAATGTTAGAAATTTTGTTTTTAAAATATTAAAGTATTAAAATTGGATAAGAAAATAAATTTATGAAATCGTCAATTTAAAGCTTAGGTCTTAGATTTAAAAAAAAAAAACTTAGTTTCATGACCTTTACTACTGATTCCTTTTTAATTGAATCACAAAAATACATTTTAAATACATAAAACCGAAAAGATAATTTTTAAAAAAAATAATATCTAACTTTTATTTTAAAAGATTCGCAACTAAATTTTCAATGCAAAATATTAGACTTTTATAAAATTATATAAAAAGATATAATTTTTTTATTGAAACAGACTCCAGTAGCTGCCGGTTTCTAGCCTTAGTTTTAAAAATCATTTTGAACTAGTAAACAATTTTTGTTTAACATGATCCATACATTGTTGAAAACTAAATTTTATCTATTTTATAAAACATTAAATATCACCTCAAGAAAAAATATACAAAAAAAATACAAAAATAATAAGAAAATATGGTCAGGATGACCTACTAGAGGACTAGTGAACCTATTTTGCTATTCTTCATATCCAACCAATTAAAAGAGTCCAAGACATTTATTTTCTGAAATTAAACTTAAAAACCTTTTCAAAAAGACCAAGATCATTAAAAACAAAGATCTATACGATTTTATATGATTTTTGAAAGTTCATAGTTTTTAAAGCCACTTCTAGTCAGAAAATAAGTACAATCTCTAGATTATAAAAATCATTAAAAATAGAAAAATGTATTAAATATAGGCAAACCATACATGCATGGAAATCTTATTGAATCTAGTTTTTGGTCACTCTAAGAGTTTCAACAAATACAGAACAAAAATTTCCAAAATCGTGTTTTACCACACACTACCAAACCAACATTTTCAAAAATCAACCACAACTTTCAAAAGGCTTAACTTTTTCATTTCTTAACCTTTTAAGGTATTTCTTAAGTCTATTTTGGAGAAAATTTTGTCTAGTTTACAACAAAATAACAAGAACTCAAAATATTTACTACAGCTCCATATATAGCAAAAATAATGAACCATGCTCAAGCAGAAAATGAAAACAGCATCAGGAACACTTTACATACACCCACAAAAATGGCTTCTTTCATTAAGTTTGCAACTTTTAAAAAAATACCAACAACATTTATAAGGCAACAAACAATCAAAAAAAAAACCACCATAATCAAACACATAGAAAAGGTTAGCTTTCCTTACCCTCTAACAAGATCCTTCAAATTTTAGAAGAGGGTTTTGCAAAAAGGGTGAGTATCTCCTTCAATCTTTGGCAAGATGAACCATCAACCAACATCATGAATGGTCAATATATGATATGAACACAAGAAAAGAACAAGGTTTGGAATTAAAGAAGCAAGGAGAAGGGTTTAGACCACTTAGGTCTAGATAAAGAATAGAAGAATGGAAATGGACGATGAAAAGGATGGAACTTACTTAACACCAACTCTCTTGGACACTCAAGCTTCTAACTCTCTCTAGCTCACGGATTTGGAGGGGAAGAAATGAGGAGAAACTTTGCTTATCACCACTTATAAAACAACTTGAGTGAAGGGTAAAGTGGTAACTGTAACACCCCTATTTTTGGAAAAGGGAAAAATGACTATTTTGCCTCTAGAAGGACTAGATAATTGAGAAAATAGATAAAAATAGATAGAAGTGTCTAAAATTTATTTCTATTTCATTTATGTGCTTAGAATAATTAATAATAATTTTAGAAAATTTTCAGAAATTTATTAAGACAATTTTTGCGAAATGACCAAAATACCCCTGGTTAGCTACGAGAGCAGACCAGAAACTTTTTGGCTTCAAAGTATTTTAAAAATTTTATACTAAGTATATTTTAATTATAAAAAAATTATTTTGAAAGAGAAATAGTGAAAAATGTAACACTCTTATTTCAGCTTTTCAACCAGTATTCTAATAATTGACTAGTTAATTCTAAAAAATTGGGAGGGAATTTCAAAATTCTGATTTCCACCATCATGCTCAAAATTTCAAGATCTATCTAGTTGTGATTTTTAATAATTTTTTCGAGCTGAAGCCTGGAGAAATTAGAAAATGACGATTTTGTTCCTCTTTCTCAATATTAAGGGCTAACATGAGAAAAAGATTTAATTGACATTAAAATTTTAATTTGAGCTTGGAACCATGTCATATATATTAAAATATAATTTTGAAAATTTTTTGGAAATTTTCTGGAGTCCCTGTGTAAAATGACCAAAATGCCCCTAGGTGTCTTATAAGCCAGCCAGTATTGGTTTGACATCCAAAAAAGGTTAAAATGGTAATTTCAGTTTATTTATAGGTGAAATATTTAATTTTAGAATTTTCATAAAATTTTTGGTATTTATTGAATATAAAATGGATTTATTATGAATTTTTTAGCTTAAAAATACAAATAAATAGATAAAATTTGAAATAAATTAATAAAAACTAAAATTAATTATTAGAAAGTTATTTTTGATGAGAATAATTTATTTGTCCAGTTTTACATTTAAAATTGAATTTTTTTGATATTAAAAGTCAATTTTTTCAAGTTTAGGCGATTTTATCGATACTAGTTAATTTACGGGCAGATAAAATTAACATCTAGAAGCTGGACAGCTAAGGCAGCACGTCCAAAACCTAGGAATAGCTTATTCATCACCCTATTTTTGATATGTGTCCCTAATTAATTAAAAATAAATCAAAAATAAGATTTATGACATAATGGCTTATGTCATCAAGTGGACACCTAAGCCTTCTCTTCCTCTATAAATACCTCCCATCCTTGGTCATTTTCACACACCTCTCCCTCTCTCAAGCCACCAAATTCTTAGAGAGCTTCTCTCTCTAGAAGAAAATTCTTTTACTTTGCTTTTATACTAAAATTTTACTAGTTTTCCAACAACTAGTAAAGTTCTCTTCCTAGGAGTTTTGCCTCAACAATTCCATCCTCTTCATCAACCACCTTAGAGGTAATGGGGAAGTGGGGTTGGTTGTAAATTATTGTTACTTTGCATGTTGGTAGGAAGGTTTTCGCCTAAACTCGTTTAGGCTTAAGTTTTATTATTGTTATTATTGTTTAATATTAAACTTTAATTTTTGCTAAGTTGTTACTCTGCCCAAATTTAGATTATTAAATCATAATTACTAAATTGTTACTCTGCTCAAATTTAAATTATTAAATTATACTTGCTAAGCTGTTACTCTGTTCAATTTTAGAAAATTAAAATGCATTTGCAAAGCTGTTACTCTGCTCAAATTTAGAAAATTAACATGTATTTATTTTGTTGTTATTCTGCCAAAATTTTAGTAGTTAAACTATAATTACAATATCGTTATTTTGTTAAAATTTTAGGTATTAGTGCAATTTCTGTAATAAAAGGTAGAAATATTAATTGTACTGGTGCTTAAATTAAATGAGACCAGGAAAACCTTTGTTTGAGAAATTAGGAAGTGATAAATTAGTGAGTAATGTAAAGCAAGTGACATGTAGTGGCATGACACCCTATTAGGGAAGCTACGGTTTAGTACACTGCGGGTGAAAGGCAGGACCCTATGTTAGGTCTAGAGGATATGGTATCGAGTGGTGAGCGTCCTAATGGCCAAGGTAGCACTCTTGAGCCAGGACAATCACTTAACCAACTGATAACCCTGATAACTGCTCAGCTATCACCAGGATTGGTGAGAGTATACATCTATAAATGGATATCCTAAATTGTTATTTTGTTCCTCAATTATGATGAGGACTGTACCATGAGATGATGTGAGAGAGGTATATGTACTCCCAATCACTTCTCAGGTTTTGTTAATAACTATTACCCACTAATGGAAAGTATGATCCATATCGAGTCAAGGATTGTATAATATAGAATAAACTTTAGGTTCCCTTTTTATTGTCAATTGGGTTTTATTTGTATTGTGTGGTAGAATTCCTACCATACATGTAAAAGTGATATTAGAACAAATCATCTCACTCCATTACTTTGCATGATTGATCGCAGTTAATGAAGACTCGGCTATTGATGAAGACCTATAAGGCTAGTTTGATAGTTTGTTATTTATGGGATAGGGTAGACAGACACTGCTCTGACTAGGATCTTTTTGATATACTGGGAATAAGTAGTAACTATTTTTATGTATATTTTAATCTCCCTGTATTTCAATAATTTTTCTGATTATGAAATCATGATGTACAGTTCCATGATGAATACGTATAGATTTTATTTTTTCACTATCATTTTCAAATTTGATAAATTTACAAATTTTCTATTATTAAAAGCAGAGAAAAAATTTTACTTGTATTTTTAAATAAGTGTGAGTTATGTTCAATGTGAATGGGTGTCACAGTAACTCACAAAATGGTTACAAGTTTGAATAAATTAGAAAATAAAATCCAACTTCTCCACCAACGCAGAGTGAATGGCCAAGCCACTAAAAATCATGGGTGGTTGGTGGTTTTGGGTACACTTAGGTATAATTAGGGTACAAATGATATGACTTAATATGGGAATTTAGGAAAAAGCATCTAGTTAGTTTGCAACTATCTAGTTTGTCTAGGAAAAACAAACAGTTAGCTTAGTTGGGTTGGGCTTTGGACGTGTAGCTCTAGGTTTGGACAGTGAAATTTTAAATTTTTTACACTAACAAAAAAATGTGATCAAATATTGAATTTATGAAATTAAGTGTAGGGTTTTCTAACACTTGAATCAATTAAACAATTTAATTGATATTAGAATCTAAATAAGTTTATGACTCTTTAGAATTTCTCTAGATAGGGTTTGAACTGACTCTGCCTAGGTCAGGCAATCAAATTACTTTATTTGGAGGATTCTAGACAAATTTTCTGACAGATAGATTCATCAGAATAGGGCTAGCTTGAAAGTAAGAAAGACTACCAACTTGATTAGAATTCAATCATAATCAATTTATTAATTATAATTAAATTTCGTAACCCTACACTGTCATCAAATCTCTATAGATATATCTCTACTTATCTGATAGCATATAGATCAAATTCTCGCAGAACTCTTCCACAAAAATTTACACAGAAGTCAACATAAGTCTTGATTAATTCTTTTCAAGGGAAATTAAATTAAATTTTTCATTTTAATTTATTCAAACACTTATTCACATATTATAAAAAAAACAGGTATTACAATAATAACTTAATAATTATACTAGTAGTTATCTAAATTTGAGCAGCATAACTATTTAATAAGTGTATTTTAATTATCTAAAATTAAGTAGCATAACAACATAGTAAAGTTTAAATCTAATACTAAACATTATAACATTATCATAAAACTTAGTAAAACATTGAAAGGTTTAGGGAAAAACCTTTCCTACCAACATGCAAAGTAATTAAATTTAGAGTCAACTGGACTCCCCTCATTACCTCTAAGGTAGTTGTTGAAGATGAGAGAATTGTTGGTGCACAACTTCTAGAATGA
Source organism: Spatholobus suberectus (assembly GCA_004329165.1). NCBI lineage: Eukaryota > Viridiplantae > Streptophyta > Magnoliopsida > Fabales > Fabaceae > Spatholobus > Spatholobus suberectus. The sequence goes on along the minus strand of CM014737.1, from coordinate 21,753,708 downwards.
AAGCTTGATGGAAACTAGTAGAATTTTAGTGAATTTTTTTTTTTATGGGGAATGAGGATTTAGGGGAGTGCTCATCCAGGTTAGGAGGGAGGAAGAGGAGGATGTTGAAAATTTGATACAAGGAAGGGCTATTTACAGAAGAGAAACAAGCTTAGGTGTCCATGTAAATGTGTCATGCATGATGTAAAAATTCAAAGTTTTATCTTAGGGCACATATTCAAATAGGTGATGAATCACCCCCTTTTTAGCTGGGGACATGCTAGAGTGAGCTATCCCAAATGTAAATTTTATCTGTAATTAAATTAGTTGATACTAATAAATTACCTAAACTTGAATAAATTAACTTTTAATATCAAATAATTAATTTACATATCAAACTAAACAAGTGTATTATTTTCCATCAAAATAAAATTTTAAAAAATAAATTTTAATTTTTTATTAATTATTTCAAATTATATATATATATATATATATATATATATATATTGTATTTTTAAGCTAGAAAATTCATATTAAATTCATTTTAATTTAATAAAAGCTCAATTTTTTATGAAAATTATAAAATTAATATTTTAACTAAAAAGTATTAAAAATATTATTTCACCATTTTTGGATATCAAACCAATATTGTTTTGGTTTATCTAACCTCTAGGACATTTTGGTTATTTTTCATCAAAATTCTAGAAAATTCCCAGAAAATTTACAAAATTAGATTTTAATGTACATGACATGATTTAAGCTTAAGTTGATATTTAATGTTAATTTATTATTTTTTCATGTCAGCCCTTATTGTTGTGAAATAAGAACAAAGTCGTCATTTTCTAATTTTTCCAAGCGCTGACTCAAACAAATTATTAAAAATCATGATTAGATAGCTTTCGTGATTAGAGTTTAACTGTGGGAATCATAATCTTGAAATTCCTTCTCGATTTTTCAGAATTAAATACAAATAAATATGAAAACAGTTTAATAAATAAAAGTGAGGGTGTTACATCATATGTCTTTGGTTCCAACTGACTTTCTTCTCTTTTTCTTTACAGCCCATCTTGGCAGGACATACAAACTTATTTTCAATGCCAATCTTGAAAGTGCTCCATGGTTTGAGTATACTCCTAACTTCACCCCCAATCATGTGGGGAATTAGGTGATCATAGGCAAGACATTATCTTCAATTAGAACTCTACGTTTGATTATTTTCTCCATCTCATGTTGTATAAAGCCATTAACCGATCAAGCTCCCAATCATGGTCTACAAGACGCCACTTGTCAAACTTTGGGCTTTTTTCAGGTTGAAGTGTCAGATCAAACAATTCAACCTTGCCTTCGTAGTGTGGCATGGTCCACTTAGGCTGGTAGTTGAACTTGTGACATAGTGCCAAGTATTCTGTGACATTCCACTTTTGATAGAACAAGTGTGTGTGATCACAGACAATCCTTCGTCTCCAACTTCAAAACTTGGAGGAAACTTCTAGCATTGAGGATGATGTAACATTAAAGTGTTATAGCCCAACTTCTATTGGTATGGATGGATAAAGGACTCGTAAGAAAAAGCAGGAGTCTGTGCAAATTCATCCTCAAACCTATTAACATACTCCTTCAAATTTATATGCTTGCGTCCTTCTTCAATCATCTTGAGGATGAAGTAATCATTATTATCCGTACGAGCTTCTACTTCTAATACAACAAATATATCATTTTGGCCTAGTTGTCTAAACGTTTCAGAATATACTAGTTCTTCAACTTCTTTAGTCCCAGCTCCTTCATCTTCTTCTTCATAGTGTAACCCCTAAATTTAAGTATTAGAAATAACCACGAGATAACTCTTAGTAAGACCCTTCCCATGTGTTATTAGACAAAAGACACCTTAAGAGTTATTGTTATTAGATCACTTATTATTATTATTATTATTTTTTTTTGTTGTGCTGTTGTTATTATATTTATTGTATTATTATTTGTTGTGGTTATTATTATTATTGTTATTGATACCTTAGCATTAGAAATTAGTCAAAATGTTATCATAAAACCTAAAAGAGCATCTAGGGCCTAATACACTAAAGCCTACTAAGCTACATATCCACCCACATATTATAAGAAGGGAATAAGGAAGGAGAATTAGGTTTAGCTATCAAAAAAATAGAAGAAGAAAAAAGGTAGAGAGAATGAGGAGAAAAAGAGAGAGGAAGAGGAAGAGAAAGAGGAGGAATAAACTGGAAACCCAAACCCTAGAACTTAGCTTTGCATGTTCATAAAGGTGAGTGCTCTCCCCTGTATCCTTCCTTGTGGTTTATGTTGTTCTTGTTCATCTATTTATCCTTTTTCCCTCCTTATGCCTAAGTTTAGGGATTTGATGGGTTTTGAGGGGATTATAGGGAGTAAGGAATTTATAGATTAGATTGACCAATTATCAATGTAGAATAGTGATTAAGAACCTAATTATTATTTTGGAGTATTTAGAAACCAAAGACAATGGGAAAACTAAATTAAAATTAGTACCTCGAATTTGCTCAGCAGGATTAGATAATCGCTGGGTGACTTTTCTTCAAGAACTGGATTCCGCATTGGCACTTGGCACACGGACCAGCTGAGCGGGTTGGGTCTTGACAGATCCGCTAGGCGGGGTGTAATACCCGCTGGGCGGGTTGGGTTCAGCGCAGACCCGCTGGGTGGGTTCACTAGATTGCCGAGCGGGACTTCCGTCTTGCCGGGCAGATACGACCTTTGCTATTTTGTTCTTTGTGCTTATGAACTCTGTTTTGCAGTTTTTAACTCATTGTTATTTGTTTCTTTTATGCCTTGTTGATTTTATAACGTATGATTGTTATTTACTTTGAAAAAACTGAGTGTGATATGAAATTGTGCCAATGTTTCATGATAAAAGTTTATGAAAAGTTGTAAGCATTACATGTGACCATGCATCATCATATTTGAGTTATGTGATGAGGAAAGTATGTAGGAATCTGATTGGTGGAGGCCGTGATGGGTTGTTTAACCCTAGCCTTGGGGGTTATCCAGTTGGGAAAACTCCAATGGTCCATGTTGATCCCATGGACCCAGGGCGTACTAGCAAAACTGGGTAATCCTGACTAGTCACCAAGGGATATCATACTAGTTGAGGGTGCGAGAGTGAAAGCATTGGCACCGATGACGCTTCTTATGGCCGTGCATTTACTCTTATTCTACTTTCCAACAAGTTTAGATAAGTACCACATGTACATGAGTAGAGAATTAGGAACTTTGTATGCATATGCATCTTGCTGCAGTGTGATATGTTGAACTGTGCTACGTTGTAATTGTATGAAGTCTATGTGACCTTGTTCATAAGCGAATGATGTAATGTGTACACATGTGAAAATGTGATTGTGTATTGTGATAAATTGTCAAGATTATGTATATGTGCTCATGTTATGCATGTATGTCATGTTTGTTTGATGAAACAAAACGATGCGTATATCTAGTTACTAGGGAAAAGATGTGAAATAAATGTATGCTTGTAATTAGAATTGTGTTTGCTACCTTAAGGATAAGTGAAAGGCTAGGCCCTAGAATAGTGTTATGAGGGTTTTAGTTGGATAATAATAGCTGTGAATAAGATAGAGAAAGGGTGAATTCCCTAATGGCGTAATAAAAGGTATAAGACAAGTAAGAGAGAATAAAATAAAGTATTGAGGTGAGCATTAAGGGAGTGTCAAGAGTATTTTAGAATATCTGTGACCTCAGACTTAACTCCTAGAGGATAACTTTGAATATTAAAAGGAAGAAGAGTAAATTCTAAAGAGGGTTTTGAGTAAGAAAGTATAAGTAATGAGGATGAGTTCTTAGGTTAAGAATGAGATAGTAAACCAATGTAATAGTTATGAGAATGAGAAAGCAATTAACAGGGAATATTGACTGTTGAAAGGTGTAGACTCGACCATAGTATGGAGAATTATGAGAGACCTAGTGAGGCTAAGGTCATGAAAGATAAGTGATAAAGGTTGTCCGAGTAGAAGAGTCTGACCTAGCCATAGAACCCTTAAAGCACTCACTGAGACATTATGTCTCATTCCTTTAAGCTTTCCTTTTTTCAGGATACAGGTGAAGACATGTGTAGATGGAGCTTGGAGTCACGTGCAAGAAAACGTAGTCTAGTTTACGTTATGTTTTGTATTCTTCTTTATATTTTGTACGACACCTTCGGGTGATAGATGAGTTGTATTTGGCATGTATGTTTTTTTATTGTATTGTTCGTATATAATATTAATTATATTTATGAGTAGCATTTGTATGTTGTTTCTACCTTTTTAAGTTTTTTTTTTTATTCTTAGAAATCTAGACCTAGTTACAATAATGCCCCTTAAGGTGTTACACATAGTATAATGGATTTTGGGAACTCTAACTTTTTCAAATGGTGGATTGAATGCTTTAAGCATAAAGGACCAATCTCTTCTACTTTAATAGGTATCTCAACAACTTGGTCTTTAGGTTTATTTATCTTTGGGTGAATAGTCTGTTCATTAACATAAAAAATTTAGTATGTTCTATAATTTGAACTTCAATCTATTCAACGCAAACAATTTTAGTATGAACATCAACACATACTTCAATTTATTATTAGAAGTAACTTTTGTCTAAACTACAACAAATGTAGGTGCAAGTCCAACAGATTGAAATAGTCTATTGAAGATGTGATCAACAAAAATTCTACTTGGTACTTCATGCATTAGAGATCGAGGCATACAGCCTCTTCTTTCTACTTTATGTACTTCTTATTCTTCATTTACCTACCAATGCACTTTGCACCATTCCTGTTCAGACAGAAGTTCAATAGGTTGAATCATGGCATTTTCCAATTCAACAGCCTCTTCTTTAGCAAGTTCTTTTTTTTTTTCTCGTTTTGAAAGAGCCTTAACTCCTCCATATACTTTGCTTTTTCTCCCTTGGTTCTTGGTTAGGCAAGAATCTTAACTCTTGGCATCTTCCTTCTTTAGGGTGGTTCAGTAAAGTCTATTTTAGGCTAAGCTTGCCTACTTTGAGGTTCAACAGATGGTACAATAGGTTGAAGATGCCAATTGGCATGTTGTCTTCATCATCACCATCCTTTATGGTAATAGGTTCAGATGGTGCATTTAGTTGGTCATTTTTCTCAGTAATAGGCTTAGGCCTAAGTTTGAGGGTTCTTCTAGGTGTAGGGGTCATTGTTTTAGGTTTAGGTTCTTTTCTTTTGAGGGTTTATGGTTGAGGTAGTGGCGCTGGTTGTTTTTTTTGGGGGGGTGGGGGGGCTTGGGTTTCTAGTTCAAAAGATGGAGTTGGAGACTTTTGGATAATGGCTTTCTTTTGGTCTATCTGGTGGAGGGCTTAGTGTTTGGTTTTGGTTGAGTCTATTTGAGTTTGGATCTGTTGGCAAAAGCAAATTGTGGATTAAAGATAGACTAATAAACGATCCAACTTTGAAAGAATCACCACATACATATCAACTAGTTCTTTCACAACAACAAGGAGGGAATGTTTAGCAACAAAATTTAGGAATAAGTGAGCAATTTTCATCTTCTTCACAATGGTCATATTTACCTTAGTCCCTTCATCAGAAGATTCCCATCCTTCTTCGTTTACTTCCACCCCTTAATGATTTATGGAACAACATAGCATAAGGGATAGGTGCCCTTTTGTAAAACACAAAGATAACACAAGAAGGGGGTTGAATTATGTTATAACAAATTTTAGCAAAACCATTTTAAAGACGTATCATCTAAAGGATCAATCAAAAGATTTTTTAAAACGTTATTGAGAGAAAGACGAATGCTAAAAGAAAATCGAGAAGCACAAAGGAATTATACTAGTTCATCTCACCCTAGAGACTACGTCCAGTTCTTGGCAACAACCAAGATCCACTAACTTAAACAAGTTACAAATTTTTTAACCAAGCCTCTTTAGGCTCAACCCAAGTAGTATTTAACTAGCCTCTCCAAGCAAAAACCCAAGTATCTTTGAATTAAAGCCTCTTCAGGCTTCTATCGATTTCTTAAAGAAAAGGTTGAACGTGAGTTATCTCACTTAGTTTAACGTCTTATCAGATGAATATACAATAAAGTACAAATAAGCCTTTTTACAAGCAGCGTATATGAATATGACAAGATGAGAGCTTTTCAACGAGTAAAGATTTTCAATCAGCCAGCTAACTAACTTTTGAGACTACGATCTCTTCTTCTATTTATAGGCTTCACCAGAAAAGTGTTTGTTGTGAGTGCTTGCAGAAGACAACCTTCGTCTGTTGAAAAGATTCGTTGAAGCATTAAATGCAACATTTAATGCCTTTCACCAACTTGTCACTTTGATAAGACAAAGCAGTATGCTTATCTTTACCATTCTCATACTCAATCTTGTAGTAGTGGACGTATCTGTTTTTGTTCTGACATCCACACGCACATTCTTACACGTAAAGTGAACTTTCCTCAAGAATAGATACGTAGACTTCATTTATTTCAAGGTTGTTTACGCTTTTACAACTAACCAATGTGCAGATTATTAGAACATCGTCTGAAGCAGTTAGTTACTGAAACTTTTAAAGAAAGTTAAAGACGGTACATAAACAGGTGATCAGACAATAGCAAACATGCAATTCTTG